>JACXGJ010009752.1:0-23442 GCA_016801105.1 Esox niger | reverse complement strand
GAGTTCAATATGTGTGTGTTACCGAGTTGAGGGCTGGGTTAGCTGCTTGGAGAGTTCAATATGTGTGTGTTACCCAGTTGAGGGCTGGGTTAGCTCCTTGGAGAGTTCAATATGTGTGTGTTACCCAGTTGAGGGCTGGGTTAGCTGCTTGGAGAGTTCAATATGTGTGTGTTACCCAGTTGAGGGCTGGGTTAGCTGCCGGGAGAGTCCTATGTGTGTGTGTTACCCAGTTGAGTGTATTCAGGGCAGCGTTGGCTTCCTGGAGTGTTCATTGTGTGTGTTACCCTGTTGAGTGTATTCAGGGCTGCGTTGGCTGCCTGGAGAGCTGGTTCAGCCTTAGCCAGGTCTTCTTCACTCTGCTGTTGCTGCATGGTGACCTCAGCCTGGATGGTTTCTACCTGAAGAGAACCAAACAAACACACATCACCCAGCTCCATCCACAATAAAATAACAGAAAAAAATTATGATGGACCTGAAGTTAAGGCTTGGGTTGATAATGGATGAATGAGTTGATGATGGACCTGGGGTTAAGGCTTGGGTTGATAATGGATGAATGAGTTGAAGATGGACCAGGGGTTAAGGCTTGGGTTGATAATGGATGAATGAGTTGATGATGGACCTGGGGTTAAGGTTTGGGTTGATAATGGATGAATGAGTTGATAGTGGACCTGGGGTTAAGGCTTGGGTTGATAATGGATGAATGAGTTGATGATGGACCTGGGGTTAAGGCTTGGGTTGATAATGGATGAAGGAGTTTATGATGGACCTTGGGTTAAGGCTTGGGTTGATAATGGATGAATGAGTTGATGATGGACCTGGGGTTAAGACTTGGGTTGATAATGGATGAATGAGTTGATGATGGACCTGGGGTTAAGGCTTGGGTTGATTATGGATGAATGAGTTGATGATGGACCTGGGGTTAAGGCTTGGGTTGATAATGGATGAATGAGTTGATGATGGACCTGGGGTTAAGCCTTGGGTTGATAATGGATGCGGGCTCTACAATTAAATTATCTTCACTTGCGATTGTTTGAGGAATACATTTTGTGTACATATAATACATATTTAGTGTGGGCCTGAATCGCTGGTGAATTTGGCCCTAGCAAAAAACCCTTTTTGACAACTCAGTGTAACAACCCACACTTATCGGTTACATATTAAAATCTTTGAAATTACACAACAAAACCCTAATAACCGGCCATTTACACTGCATACCTGTATGATCACTAAAACTTGCTGAAACGGATCAACACACACAAACTCCTACCCTTCGTTCCTCAGCATCGGCCACAGCCCTCTCCTGGTTCACTCTATCCGTCTGCTGGCCGATCTTGGCGATCAGAGCCTCCGTGTCCATGTTCCTCTGCCACAACTCCACCTCCTGCATCGCTAACTTAGCCTTCAGATCCTCCACCTGAGAAGAGCCGTCGTCAGGGATGGAAGGAGTGAAGAGAGATGGATCAGAGAGAGAGAGAGGAAATGGTCATGTGTGCATCAGACATGCTGTGCGTCTTACGGACCTGTGAGGCTGTGGTCAGTAGTTTCTGCAGGCCGTTCTCCAGTCTGTCCACCTTCTGGCTCAGCTCTCTGCGTTTTGCCCCAAGCAGGTTACCATACAGCTTAATAAACTCCAGGAAGCTCTTGGGAGTGGTGTAGTTGAAGTGCTTCTCATTCTGCTGGTACTTCACACTCACCTAAAACACATTAAGACAACATACTTTTAATATAGAATTCAAATGATCAAATGATCACATGATTCACAACTCAAATTATCCTAAGTATGAAATTCCAGTGATTTCCAGTCACTCACCTCATTTACACTGGTGTGGGCATAGGAAATGAACTCACTGATGGAGGAACGTACATCTGGCTGAAAAAGTCAGAGATGAAACAAGAAACATGGCTGCAGTCAGTAACTGTGATGTCAGTAACCATCATCCACTGCCAGGATGCAGTCATCAAACATTATCCAGTGCCAGGCTGTAGACAGTCACCATCATCCACTGCCAGGATGTAGTCATTAAACATTATCCAGTGCCAGGCTGTAGAGAGTAACCATCATCCACTGCCAGGATGTAGTCATCTAACATCATCCAGTGCCAGGCCGTAGAGTAACCATCATCCACTGCTAGGCCATATTCAGTAACCATCATCCACTGTGTGTGAGTGTATTCAGAAACCATCATCCAATGCCAGGCAGTACCCAGTAACCATCATCAATTGTGTGTATCTGATCTATCTTTAGTCTGGTGTTCACCTCTAGGCCAGGTATCTTCTCTATGAAGGAGGTGCTGACAGAATGTAAAGCCAGCTGAGGCCAGGAGTGGAACCAGTCTATGGCTGTACAGTTGACCAGGGCTGGGAACTTCCGAGCACGGGTACGCAGAGTGAACCCTACTGGGGAGAAACACAAGACCACCTACAGTAGGGAGGACAGAGAAAGAAGGAGGGAGAGACTATTAGCCTATTTCTTGCAGATAGCTGCACATCTTCTACTCTAGGAAATAAATAATTCAGCATGTATCTAAAACATAGCACAGTTCTCTTTATAAATTCCTGTGGTAAACTGAGAGACGGATATCATTGAGCCCAGCAGCCAGACCTTAAGTTGTCGTCGTATCCTCTCAATGAAGAAAAGCCAGCAGTTATCTCTGTCATCCATCAGGCCCAGCCCTCTCAGTTCCATACGGATGGAGGTCACGATCATATCCACTTCCTCCTCACTGAACAGGTCTGGAATGTCCCCTAGGAGTGTTGAGGTGTGGTTTGGTGAGCTGCAGTATTGGCACGGGTTGGGGTGTGGTGTTGGCGAGTGTTAAGGTGTGGTGTTGGCGTTTCTTTATCTGTGGTGTTGGTACGTGTCGAGGTGCGGTATCGGTACGAGTTGGGCCGCGGTGTTGGCGCTTGTTGATCTGTGGTGTTGGTACGTGTCGAGGTGCGGTATCGGTACGAGTTGGGCCGCGGTGTTGGCGCTTGTTGATCTGTGGTGTTGGTACGTGTCGAGGTGCGGTATCGGTACGAGTTGGGCCGCGGTGTTGGCGCTTGTTGATCTGTGGTGTTGGTACGTGTTGAGGTGCGGTATCGGTACGAGTTGGGCCGCGGTGTTGGCGCTTGTTGATCTGTGGTGTTGGTACGTGTCGAGGTGCGGTATCGGTACGAGTTGGGCCGCGGTGTTGGCGTGTGTTGAGAGCTGTGGTGTCGTTGCATCTGTACCCGATGCCAGCATGTCATTGATGAGGACCAGGAAGCGTTCGTCAGGGATCTGAGCGTCGGTGTGAAGGAAGACTGTCCCAATATTCTTCACCCCCACCTTGATGTACAGTGCTGCAATATCACTCTGCAGAGACGAATGAGAGGGAGACAGTGAGCGAGAGTGTTCCCTTACCTTCCGTCTGGTCTACTGCGTAAAGCGTCCTACCCGTAGGTCGTGTATCCCATAGCCTTTCCTCAGGGTGACCTGGAACACCTCCAGGCCACTTATGAAGGCCGCCAAGCGACACAGGCTCTGCTTCCCACTGCCCCCCACACCCACCAGCAGGGCGTTGCCGTGGGGAGCCTCCAGGATACGACTGACTCGACATCTGCAGACAGACACGGGCACTTGGTCTTTTGGGGCTCATACGTTTGTACGTGTTTCATCTGTGAGCGATAGTCTGCCAGGCAGGTGTGTGTGTGTGTGTCGGGACTCTCACACATGTTGAATGGCCTCCTCAAACAGCACCAGGTTCATGACAGCATGCAGTTCGTTGTAGTGTTCCAGGGCATCAGTCAGGGTCTTGTATAGCTTGTCCCAGTGTGACACCTGGTGGTACCTGGCCTCTCCCACCCCGTGGGCAAAATGACAGAACACCAAGGGCTGGTGGATGAAAACAGACTCGTCTATTCCCTGGAAGTGGAGGGGAGGTAGAGAAAGATGTTGCACTTCCAGCAAGCGTTTATGTAAAGGCCATTTAACCACTTTACTACAAGAGACACAAAAGCCTAAACATGTCATGCACCTCAAAATATCTCTTGCCAGTGTCCAGCAGTATCTTGTTGAAGAGTTCCACATCCTTCTCCTCCATCAGTTTGTCAGAGTAGACCCGGGAAGACTCATGGAGCCACAGATGGACCAGGTCTATGGGGTAACGCACACACTCCGGCAGAGCAAACAGGATACCCTGCAGAGGAACGGGACCTATGAATACCGATGCTGGTGATTGAGATTATTAACCGTCTGCCTGCGCTAACCTGGAAGATGTTGGAGAGGTCCCTCAGGTTGAAGATATAGTGAAAGCGTATGGCTGTGGGGAAGAAGTTCTGACTGATCTTCTGATGGAGGCAGATGACAGCCTGAGTGGACAGAAAGATGAGAATGGATGGAGGGAGCACATTAATGGATAGACAAAAAGACAGACAGAAGGTCAGTACCTGTATGAGTGTTCCAACAGAGCGACAAACGCCAAAGCTGAAGCCCCCCTGAATGAAGTGGGCTGACAGGATGCTAGTGAAGATGGTGGCTAATGCCTCAGCGCTAGGGAAATGAACCGCAAACACTGAGAAATGCCTCTGAGGAGGAAAAAGAGTGGTTAGTCTGTGTGTGTGTTACTGTTGTCTAGAGTTGACTGTGTGTGTGTTACTGTTGTCAAGAGGTGACTGTGTGTGTGTTACTGTTGTCTAGAGTTGACTGTGTGTGTGTTACTGTTGTCTAGAGGTGACTGCTTGGGCGTGTGTGTGTGTGTGTCTGTGTATGTGTGTGTGTTACTGTTGTCTAGGGGTGACTGTGTGGGTGTGTGTGTATGTCTGTGTATGTGTGTGTGTTACTGATGTCTAGGGGTGACTGTGTGTGTGTTACCTGTAGTCTGGGGTGGACTGAGAAGCTCCCTGCTGTGGGGTTCATACAGGTGATGTACTGACAGTTATGGATCTCTTTCAAGGCCAGCCTCTGCCTGTCGTACCTGCAGGACCCCCCCCAGACACACACACATATAGGAATCTCTATCCTAAGTGTGAACACAAAAAGTGTTTTTTATAACCTCCACCATTAACTTAAGCCTAAACATAAATCTAAACTTAACCACATAAACATAACTTAACCCCAAGCCTTAGTCCTATCCCTACCCGATCCCCTGTGTTAGTGGAGATCTGTGTACAGTGTCCTGTTACCAGTGGTGGTAGTCCAGGTGCTGGCGTATGAGTGTGTGAGGTTGGACAGTGCCGTACAGGTCCACCTCTGGCATGTTGAGGTCGTCAATGAAGTAGATGAGCTTCTTGGTTCCAGGAGGAGCGTAGTTACGCCCGGCCTTCTTCTCCAGGGGCTTCTCCAACACACCTACAGCGCGCGCGCACACACACACACACACACACACACACACACACACACACACAATCTCATGAACATACTGTAGACAGAAGACCAAATCCTCAGCAGAACCCAACGAGTGAAGTACCAGGCCAGAGACTGGACAGGTTATGTTCCTGGTTTCCATCTGACGAGTGGGTCAGGTAAGTGAAATGGAACCAGGCAGGTAGAACTCTAGCTACAGCATGGCTTGGGGACTGACGTTGAAGCATGGCCGAGGTGGTGTAGTAGTTGAAAGGGACTTTAGCCACCATGTAGTCCTCCTTCAGCTGGGCTACTTTATCAGACACCAGGATGGTCTTCCCTACTCCAGCGTTCCCCACCAGCATCACCGGCTTCCCCTTCTGAAGCAGCAGGTCTATGAAGTACGTCAGACAGGTGGTCTCGGCAGAGTGGACCAGCACCGTCTGGAAACATACATGGGAAAACACACATCTTTTTTGTATAAAGGCACACCAGGGAATCTTTTAGAAGTTGTTCTCACGCAGTTAGCCTCAAAATAACTGAACTCCACCAAGGAGTCCAGAACATGTAGAGACCTGTAATGGGACATCAGGCTCTAGTTCAAACGGGGGTGTCCTCTCACTCCAGGGAGTGAACTTCTTAGTGTCCGAGTCTATGAAGTAGTCGAACACTGTGCCCTGGGAAGGGAACTTCACTGCTCTCATCTCCTTCGACCACCAACGGCTGAACTCAGCACGATGGTCTATCAGCTGGAGGAGACAAGCCATGAACACGAGAATCTATTGGCAGAGGTACACTTACACGATGGGCTGGCACTTACACTGAGCATACACACATTTTATGAATCTCGTTCCTTGTGGGGGAACAATGTTATTCTAAAAATATTAAACGTAGTATGATAAAACGTGAACTTGCAAACTCACATGGTCCTGGAACAGAGCACCTCCAAAAGCCCAGACACAGGCGAAGACAAAGTAGATCTCATAGAGTTCTCTGGGAGAGTCCGGAGGGGTGCTGTCTTCTGTCAGCAGGCAGTCCAACAGGGAACACAGTGTCTGATTGGATAAAAGATGGAACACTGCTTCTGATTGGAAAGCAGATTGGGAACACAGAGTCTGATTGGATAAAAGATGGAACACTGCTGCTGATTGGAAAGCAGATTGGGAACACAGGGTCTGATTGGATAAAAGATGGAACACTGCTTCTGATTGGAAAGCAGATTGGGAAAACAGGGTCTGATTGGATAAAAGATGGAACACTGCTTCTGATTGGAAAGCAGATTGGGAACACAGGGTCTGATTGGATAAAAGATGGAACACTGCTTCTGACTGGAAAGCAGACTGGGAACAAAGGGTCTGCTTATACAACAGAGGACATGCAGTTTTTCTGTTAGTGTTACCTGCACCATGCTGTTCTCAGGTATAGGAGTGATGGTCTTGAGGTTACAACGGACCTGCTCCAGGCAATATGGGACATACTTGTCAAACAGAATGGTAAGGTTGGCTCGCTCTGATTGGGCCTGCCGGGTGTCAATCCAACTCGTCACATAGCTGGGGGCAAAGACCATCCAGAGAGGAAAGACAGGACCTACATTACAACATGTACAAAAGGTTATTATTTGTAAAACAGTGTGTATGAATGTGTGTGTACTGACGAGCTCCAGCCCAGGTCTTGTGGGTTGACATAGAGTATCCCAGCACGGGACACAGTGGCAGGGGTGGCAGCTCTCAGGTGACTGATCTCAAACAGCAGACGCATGGAGGGAGACAGGCTGATACGCTCATTACTGGCTAAGGTTAACACCTGCAGAGACAAGGGTTGGGTACAGTGTTGCCTCAGAAAACATGTATACACACACACACACACACACACACACACATACACACATAGTACCTTGTTATCGTCCATGACAGTGTTGAGGGATTCTATCCACATGGGGTCTATGTCTCCATCCAAAACAATCCACTTGGGTCCTTCATGGCCAACCTGCCTTGTCAGCTCCCTCATAGTAAACGAGAACAGGCCTTAAAATGGAGGGCAGAAGGCGACGTTGACCAGGTGATTTCAAAGCAGCTCTCTCTGCATGTATTATGTGTGTGCGTGTTTTCATGTGTGTGCTGACGGACCGTCCTTCCATTCCCTGGTGGCAGGGTGCAGGTAACCAAACAGCTCGTCTGTGGTCACAGCTTTAGGGTTAATGTCATGCCACACCGGCTTCATCCGCAGGTTGGCGTAGGTTCTGTGGAGTGTCTTCAAGATCTGAGCACCAGGGACCACATGTTAACAACCTCAAAGGTAATACACTGTCACAGCCAATTCAGAGTAGAGGGCACAGTGTTTTAATACCGGTTGGCTTTAATTATTTTGTGTTCATGCGTTTGTCGTGTATTTACCTGACTCTTCCCAGTCCCAGCTCCTCCCACTACAAACACAGAATGTCTGACAGCCAGAAGCTCCTCCAGCTGTGTCACCTGGTGATAGAATACATATGGAATATGATCATAAAGGCAAACGGTGTTCAGTGCTTTCCATGCATTCTCATTCATGCCATACCTTGAGTATGAAGTTTTCCTCAGGCTGTAGATGCAGTTGACTGACTGACTGCCGAACAGCGGCCTCCAGCTCTGGGTCTCTCTTCCTGGGGACATCCAGCAGGGGAAACAGGTCACTGATCAGACCCAGGAATATAGGGACATCACTGGTCACTATCTTAGGAAGGTTAAAGTCCCTTAACGCTCGCATCAGGACCTAAAGAGACAGACAGGAACACAGGGACATTTACCACAGCCAGATATATGGGGTTATTATCATGACAAAAACATAGAACAATTATCATGATCAGAAACAGACAGGAATACAAGGACATCGTCATGATCAGAAACAGACAGGAATATAAGGACATCGTCATGATCAGAAACAGACAGAAATATAAGGACATGATCATAATCAGAAACAGACAGGAAGACAAGGACATTATCATGATCAGAAACAGACAAGAATACAAGGACATTATCATGATCAGAAACAGACAGGAACACAGGGACATTACCAGGGTTATGGGAAAGAAACCATGTGTTACCTGTTCCTCTGGTCTGCTCCTGTCCTCTCTCTTCAGTGATCCAGCAACCACCAGCACTGACTTGATGGCCCTCAGGCCCCAGTCATAGTGGTCCTACAACACATGTGCAGTAGGATCTAGCATTAGACTGTCCTATATGTGTGTCAGCGTGAGCGTGCGCGCACGTACCTGTTTAGAGAGCAGCTCCTTGCAGAGTGTGTACAGGCTGATAAACTTGCGTGCGAGAACGCGAGCGTCAATGAATCCTTCAGCTACCAGCATGATCTCACAGATCAACTCAAAGTCAGGGATCACCATGGCACAGGGCCTGGTTTGGAGAGGATTATTCAGATTGAAGGATGACAGGGTTGATGAGCATTTCAGTGTGTGTGCGTGTGTGTGTGTGTCACCTGAACAAAGCCTTCAGGTTCTCTGGCAGTTCGGTTCTTCCGGCGTAGCCTGGGTTCAGAGTGATAAAGATCCCTACTGTTGGTCTCAGCTCAATCTCCTCACCGAGGAAAAGGAACCTAACCAACAGGAACACGAACAATTCTACCCATAAATAAAGCTTAGAGTGCAAAATCAAGTTGTTGAACATATATTTCTTTTCGGAGGCGGCCAATGATTCTGTAGGGCAATCTACATGCTTTCCAAGTTCCTATCTCACGATGTTTGTAATTACAACCCTGGAGAGTCTTGTCCTGTTTATAGCATTTAGACCGCCGTAGTATGTGGTCATAATGTTGTCCTACTGAAAGGTGAATTCCTCTTCCCGTGTCACTGTCAAAATACTTCACACTTCACTGTATTCAACCATGAAACCTGTCTGTAACCGACTCCTCAACACGCAAGGCAGGGCCTTAGGACGACAGATGTCAAAATTCTGTGCAAGATTAGTTGGCTAGCTGGGAACACCCACCTCTGTCTTCTGTTCCGGATGGCGTCCTGGATGGTTTTCACCTGTACGGCCACCACAGACAGCACCTCAACAGAGATCCGGTTGAACTCATCAAAACAGCCCCACACACCTGTCTGAGCCAGGCCCTTATATATGTTCCCTATGGACTGCAGAAGCCGGGGCAAAAATACGGGTGATTTAGACGCACGCAGGTTATAATACGAAACACACAGTATCCCCGGCCCTCTACCAACGTGTGAGGATCCACCTTGTAGTCCATCTGCTCGGAGCAGTTGAACACATAGACCATGATGCCCAGGGAACGGCCCAGGTCCTTGGTGGTTTCAGTCTTCCCAGTGCCCGCTGGACCAGAGGGGGCTCCACTCATCGTCAGATGGAGAGACTGGGTCAAGGTTATGTAACACCTGGGGAGGAAGAAGAAGAGGAGGACCAAAGAATGTGGGTTCGTCTGGCTAAATCATAGTGATTCGCAGAGACCAGCGCAATGCTCCCTCCACTTTATGTAGCAGATGTAGAAAGAGAGAGTGTGTGTGTGTTTTGGGTCTAACTATACTCATGAGGACCAAATGTCCCAATGGGTATAGTAAAACCAGAAGAAATTGGACTCATGGGGACCTTTTGACGGTCCCCATGAGGCAAAAGTCAGTTTCTGGCTCAGGGTTTAGGGTCAAAATTACAATTAATTTTTTTGTTAGAATTGGGGTTTCTTTAAGGTCCAGGCATTGTTGGTTAAGTTTAGGGTTAAGGTTAGGGATAACACCTAGGTAAAGTTTAGGCATAAATGTTACTTTATTGAGGTTATGGTTAAGGTTAAATTAGGGTTAGGGTTAGGGTTAAAGGTAAGGGTTAAGGTTAGGGTTAGGTTTAGGGTTAAGATTAGGGCATGGGATCATGCAATTTCTATTTTCTGGTCACCATGAGGTTAGCTGTACAAATCTGTGTGTGTGTGTGTGTGTGTGTGTACCTGTCAGTCAGTGGAGTGATGACCAGTCTGTTGGTATTCCCCAGGTACTCATATGAGTACTGGAACTGAGCGTCACAGATGTTGACATAACAGTGTTTTGTCACGTCGTCCCAACGATGGCGCAGCTGGGAGAGCCATGCAAACGCCTGTCCTGTCGCCACCTAGGAAACCAATCCGTCAACCTGATCTCAGAGCAGTGGATATGTAATGGGCAATGGCGTTCAGAGGCTATTCACTATAAGAGTGACTTATCACCTTACCTTCTGTACGATGAGTTTGGCGACCACGTCGCGAGCATGCACGTCAATGGTGCACAGGGTCATGACCTTCTGTCTGTCGCCAGGGCTCAGATCTCCTAGTAGCATGTGTATCAGGGAGTTCAGCTGGGTGACCTGACAACAACCAACACGCAACACACAAACCAAAAGAAAGAAACACCGTCATGCCAGCTCAGTCTCTCACCGGGGATCAGATGAGGAGTACAGGAGATCACCTGGGTGATCTGTAGCGGGTATGAATACCTGTTTTCTGTTATAGTCTTTCAGGGCGGTCTCAAAGCCCTCCTCCACCCTCTCAAAGGCGATGCCTACGTCTGTTGCCCACCATACCTGACTGCCTGTCAGACCAATCTGGACAGAGGAGAACACACTGATGACGCAGGCCCATTCCCATGTCCAGATGTCTGGACAGAGGAGAACACACTGAGGACGCAGGCCCATTCCCATGTCCAGATGTCTGGACAGAGGAGAACACACTGATGACGCAGGCCCATTTCTTTGTCCAAATATCTGGACAGGAGAACACACTGATGACGCAGGCCCATTTCTCTGTCCAGATAACTGGACAGAGGAGAACACACTGATGACGCAGGCCCATTCCTCGGTCCAGATATCTGGGACTGGAGTCAGTTTGGGAGTGTAGTTTGGTGGATGACTGAGTGGAATGGGGGTTTAGGATTCACCTGTGCCGGGTAGTCAAACAGCCACTGGTCTCTGGGTTTGTCCTCATATGCAGAGACAGCCTCTTGGATCTCCTTCTGGACTGTAGAACGCATGGTTTTCTCCAGTTCACTCAACCAGCACTCAGCCTACACGCACACACACATATTTCAGATATAAACACGTTCAGGTTCACACACACATATTTCAGATATAAACATGTTCAGGTTCAGACACACATATTTCAGATATAAACACGTTCAGGTTCACACACACATATTTCAGATATAAACACGTTCAGGTTCACACACACATATTTCAGATATAAACACGTTCAGGTTCACACACACATATTTCAGATATAAACACGTACAGGTTCACACACACATATTTCAGATATAAACACGTTCAGGTTCACACACACATATTTCAGATATAAACATGTTCACACACACACAGTTCCCACCTGACCCTTGCAGATGCAGGGTTCGGAGAAGGATACATACTCCCTCTCTCGACTATACATTCCTATGGCAACTGCCTCTCCTTCATCATTCTCTCTATCTTTCTTCTCCCCCTCTCCTCCTTCCTCCGAATCTTGGAAGTGAAGATCGGCCACATTATCAAACAGCTTCAACAGGTGCCTGGTAACCTGTGTCACACACACACACACACACACACACACACACACACACACACACACACACATATCATCCTCTTCATCATTATTTCGACCGTCATCCTCATCTTCCTCCACATTTGATGTAGTATAATGTACGTTGACACTAGGGTTGTTGACCTCTTTGGGTTGTGTCCCCTTGGAGACGATTTCCAGCAGGTCTGTTGCAGAGACAAAGTAGAAGCGAGGGAAGGTCAGTCTCTTGGTTTCCAGGTACTCAGCCAGGGCTTTCTCACACACTGACAACCTGGGGACATGACAATGGTTATTAAACACGCACACACACACACACACACACACAACCTTGATTAGACCCAAGCAAGCACACATGCCTTTGCTGTAGAGTCTCCAGCTTCTCCAGGAAGCCAGGCTGGTTGGTGACTTCCACCACGTTACTGGTCTGGACAACCTCTGACATCATGTCCTGTTCCATCACACAGACAATCATATCATTAACTGCTTCACACTCTGGAAGACCGTAAACAGTGGTTCTACAACAGAGTGGCTGTCACCTGGAAGTCCGAGTGTATGCCCTGGAACCGCTCGGCATCGTGGGCCAGCTGAGAGCGGATGTCATGGCTGTTGGTGAAGATGCTGTTGAGGTGGGCCCAGGTCCTCTGGACAGACATCCAGGAGGAGATGACCAGGTCGGCCACCATCAGTCTCTTCTGCCAGCCGCTCACCTCCATCTGGAAGTACTCTACATACTTACTCATCAGGATGTTCTGCAGGTGAACCTGGGAGGGGAAGACAGAGACGAATATTTTGTGGTACTGTAGTTATAGAATATGGGGTTTCAAAAAGGTTTTCAGAGTTCTCTGTTTTAATGTCTTTTGAAGAGGGTATAATAGGGCAAAATCATTCATATTCTCAATATGGATCACTTGGAATGACACTGAACGAGCAGACAGAGGGATTAACTATATGAGAGAATCTGTATTGGGTATTTGGGTGGTAAATCACCTGGTTGTCTTCCAGTGTTTCAATCAGGTTTTCGTCTGACTTAAGCAGTGGTGTTCCAGTGCTGGGGTGTTTCTCATAAGACAAGGCCATCACACTCCACGTCTGACCGATCTCAGCCAGCACCTTTTCTATGGCCATCTCTTTGACAGCCTTGTCCACTATGTTCTTCACCTCGTCCTCCACTCTGTGGAGCTGCAACTCCAGGAGGTCCCCCAACTTGGTGCCATCCCACATCACAAACTGCACCTAGGGTCAGAGGTCGACAGTCAATGAAAGCTGAAAGTGTTCATGAGCCATTGTCATTGCTCTCTGACACTAGACTTTTAAAGGGGGACAACAAGAGCGTGAGTGAGGAAGGTGGGTGGAGAGAGTGCACGAGCGTGAGGGGAAAAGTACCCCAGTGGTGGACATGAGCTGTTGCCAGTGTCTCTCCCTGACAGCAGGGTTCTGCAGCTCATTGACGGCTCTGAGGGACGTCAGCAGGTTCTTGACTGTCGACTCCAGGCCCAGATACACGTCCCACACACGCACCTCCTTATCCAGGGTCTTCATTTCCTACACGCACACACGCACAAATCAGATATCATCTACACATGCAAAATCATTTTAAAAGCCTCAGATTTCAAGCTCACGGATAACGTTTGCGTTAGGATGACGACGGGGCACCTTGGCGAACCTCCTCAGTTCAGTGTCCATCTGCTCCACGTTGATCTGTTTCCACGGCGTCTTAGTCCAGTCCTCTATACTGGTCTGGGTTACACAAGACAAACAACGCGGTGACCATCAGCGAAATAGTCACTACTGAACGTCACTCTCATCAGCTACAGTTGGAGCTGCTTTTGCACCTTGACAAAGATGACCATGTCCCAGACGGCTTTGACCAGGATGATGTCGGAGCGACATTGGCGAAGCTGCCTGTAGTCAGGGAAACTGACCTCAAACAGATCGGCGGTGTCCTGGAGCTTCTGCATCTCTGCCTCCAACACCGCTACTACACGGTTAGACTATACAGACAAAAACCTTTTAAACAAAACCTGCTTATCGCTGCAGTTTCTCAGGTCAAGGATCCCAAAATCTCCCACAATCCCCTGTTAGTCTTTGTCCTTTAGCCTCATAAATTATACCGCGGTGCTATTGACCTTATCAATTAGCCTGTAAGGCTCATCTGCGTCTGTTTTGAAGATGACCTCATGGCGAAACAGCTCTCTGAACTCATGCTGCTTGATCTGAAACATAATATATATATATATATGCGGTTATAACTGGGGATCTGGGGTATACAGTATATGCAGTGGAAACTGTATATATACAGTGTACATTCATTTTTCTATCATATTTCCAACAACCATAACATCCATAAATAGCAGATGCAAAATTCCTAGAATTCCTGGTAATTTGCTTGATAAATGTACATTTTCTATCTGCTGCCAAAAATGTAGGCATTTAAAATACTCCTTCACAGGTCCCAAGACTTGGTTTATCCAATGACAAAATCATAGTAAAAGCTTTTCACACATTTTCTTTTTATCTAACTCTATTTGGATTAAAGGGAATCCTAATGAATCTGCAAGTAAATAACGCTTCACCCGCCCCAAAAAAGTGGGACATATACACATATAATTGTTCCGACATACAGTGCAGATAGAGGAGGCTCCAGCAGGCAGGTGAACAGGACATCTGACACACAGAAGTGGTGGTCAGGTCAGGGTTTATATAACATGTATAATTCAGAAGAGCAACCAGATCAGTTGCTTTGCTAAGCTCCCTCTATGGGCACTCCATTATAGCATTATGTGTGCCTTTGTGTGTGTGACATACTACACCCATGACACACAACCTCCCCCTGGACTGGACACACACACACACACACACACACACACACACCTCAAAGCGGACACATTTCCTGCGTATGACGGAGACCTCGTTGGACTGCAGAGGGGCGACCTCGTGTTTCACTGTAAATGCAACCTTCTTTAGACTCTTCCACTTCTCTGGCAGCTCCTGCATAGGTTATAAGGCCTTATAAAGCATCACAGGCATCCTAGAATGACCATGGGTGTCATGTGCGTATCTTTGTGTGTGCGTATGAGTGTGTGTGTGTGTGTGTGTGTGTGTCTGTGTGTGTGTGTGGTCTACCTCCAGCTGGGTATAAACCATCTCGGGTAACTGCTGTCCGTAGGTCTTGAGTAGGTCAGAGGTGGACTTGAGGGGTTTGAAATGTTGCTCATCACTGATCTGTCTGTCTCGCATGGCCATCAGATATCCCATAATTTCTACCAGACCAGCATAGTCCCCGTTCGACACCTTCTTAGACAGACCCGAAGATGTGTCCTGGACAAACGACGCCAAGTCCATCACACTGGGAAAGAGACAGATGAAGACAGACAGTTAAACAGGGGATATGAGGTATATTGGAAAAGAGAAACACATTTATACCTGTGTGTGTGTGTGTGTGTGTGTGTGTGTGTGTGTGTGTGTGTGTGTGTGTGTGTGTGTGTGTATGTGTGTGTATTGATCTGCACTCAGTGGCTAAATGACAAGCTACACAGAACCAGGTTGGACTCGTTTTCCTCCAGCCTGAACTGGTCTGGGCATAGATCCCACAGGGTGAGCGGAATGTTGACATTCGGTCACGCTCAGCGGCCACTCGTTTAGCCCATAGCTTCAATATCAAGCAGTAACTTGATGCCTTAATGACCTGATCTATACAGCAAACCACAGCCACTCACTATCTGCAGGAACCATCTGTTTTTAGTAACATATATGTAATAAACTGGCCACTGTGTGTGTGTGTGTGTGTGTGTGTGTGTTGATCTGTCTGTGTGTGTCACCTCTGATTGACATGGTTGAGGAGATGCTCTTTAAACATCCAGCTCCACCTCTTGATAACATTCATCAGAGCCAGTTTAAAGGGTTTAATGTCCAGCTGTAGCCAGGCATAGAACACCTTCTTGTCATCCATTTTACTAACCCGCACATACAGAGACTCAAATAGGCTGATCTGGAACACAGAAACATTAAAAACCATTCAAATAGGCTGATCTGAACACAGAAACATTAAAAACCATTCCATCAAGCTGATCTGGAACACAAAAACATTAAAAACCATTCAAACAGGCTGATCTGTTGTTCAAAGATGTCCAACGTGGTTAGGTTCTTACCTGTTCTTTGAAGGTGTCCAATGTGGACGGGTTCTTACCTGTTCTTTGAAGTTCTCTATTGTGGGCGGGTTCTTAGCTGTTCTTTGAAGTTCTTTAGTGTGGGCGGGTTCTTACCTGTTCTTTGAAGGTGTCCAGTGTGGGTGGGTTCCTATCTGTTCTTTGAAGTTCTCTAGTGTGGGTGGGTTCTTACCTGTTCTTTGAAGTTCTCTAGTGTGAGTGGGTTCTTACCTGTTCTTTGAAGGTGTCCAGTGTGGGTGGGTTCCTACCTGTTCTTTAAAGTTCTCCAGTGTGGGTGGGTTCTTGGTCAGCTCATAGTCTGCATAGAGCTCAGCCTCCTCTGTGCTCAGGACATGACCATACAGAAGGAACTGTCTCATAAACTCTGACCTACAATAACATTACAAATACTGTATTAGGATCCAGAATAAAACATACATCACATCAACAATATTGAATTATGATCCAAAATAAGACCTATGCCACATTTTCAGTAGTACTATTAAGAACCATAACAAGGCCTACGTCACATTCATAATACTTAAGGTGCAGAATAAGACCTACTTCACATTTATAGTACTTTATTAGAATACAGAGTAACGAATCTGACCTGTCATCTGTCCAGAGGTAGCGGTAACTGGCAAATGACCCCTGGTATTCTCTGACCTTAGAGATGGTAGATCGAGCACGACCTCTGATGACCTGGCATAGGTCTGACAGATCAACCATCCCATCTATGTCAGGCTAGTGCGTGGGGTCAAAAGTCAGTAGTGAATGGCTAAAATGTTCATCACAAAGTTTCTGAAATTGAGTGAAATTCCAAGTGATCCATTCTACCTGGTAGTTGTCCATCCGTTTATGCTTGGCCACCCGGGGTATAAACGACGCCATTCTGGTGATGTCACTCACCATCTTGTCAATTATATCATAGAAGTTGCCCTTGCGACTAAAATCCAAGGAGGGTTCGAAGGTCATCTCATTGGTGTTAAGGACCAGCTGGACCTCAAAGAGTGGGGCAATGCGGAGGACTGGGTCAGTGTTGTCGATTAGGTACTGTAGGGAACAGCGTACCGCACTGGAGAACCCTGCTAGAACCATGCTGTCTACATACTCAGTGTAGGACCTCCACTCTGCACAGTCTGGGTCTGAGACTCCTAACAGAGACCGGTTCTCCTGAGACAGGGCAAAAGAGGAAGGGGGAAAAAGAGATCCACCAAACAAGGTCATATCATTTCTCTTTAGTTACAGTATGTGTGTGTGTGACTGCACAGGTTTTGCTGTCGTGTAGGTGTGTGTGTGTGCATGTGTGTGTGTGTGTGTGTGTGTGTGTGTGTATGTGTGTACCTGTAACAGTCTGTGTATCTGTTCCCCTGTGTTGGTGATGAGTGTGTACTGTCTGCGGATGCTCTCCTCCACGTCAGTGAGGATGAGGAGGGTAGAACCCTTTGTCTTCCTGGTGATGAAGGCCTGGTGACTAAACTGCCCCATTAGAGCCTGAATGGACTCAACATTACCCTTACTGGACTGGACCCTAGAGGACACATCCTGTATCCAAGACAGAGAGGAACAGAGAGATGTGGGACCCGAGGAGATGGGATGCATGAAGAAAAAACAGAGAGTGTGTGTGTGTGTGTGTGTTACCTGCACCAGGTCTCGCGTTGTCTTGATATAGTCCCATATGTCATCCCTACTCCAGGTCAGTTCTTGGAGGGCGGGGTTTAGCTGTTGTCTGATCCTGGCCATCTCATCCTTAACCAATCCCAGCTCCACAGCCAGGATGGTGCTGTGCAGGCGGTTGTACCAATGGGTTATCAGGGCCAAGGTCTGGGTGTACTGCAATAACCACATCACGGTAATATAACACACACTCCAGAACACTGTGTGTGTGTGTTATGTGTGTGTGTTTAGGAGATGGACCCAAGAAATCATGTCAGCTCAGTACATTTCTACAACACCCACCGTATAGAGTGTTTCTTGTTTGGAGTAAAGGCGCAGAGCAGCTTCAGGGACGCTGTGGCACTTCAGCATGCCCAGGTACTTGACCTCCCTCAGCACTGCGGTCAGCTAGGAGAGACAGAGTCATTCTGAATGGAGCACAACATCACAGGCGGCAGGCTAGGATCACACTGTAGACAGGGAATAGTGATCTGGGGATGGAGACTTTGAGGTATGGGTGTTGGGTGAGGGGGTAGAATCCTCTGAGGAGGTAGGGATCAAGGCATCAGGAAGCCTTACTGCCGGGCTGAAGTTGATCCAGAACAGATCCGTCTCCAGGTCCACAGTGAGTAGGGGTTCCTGGAGGTGTGTGTTACAGAGGTCCTCCAACCCCTCTGTCCACACGGAGAATTGCTCTTCATCGTGCTCGTCTAGTACCTCTAGAACCCGTTCACACTTCTGGAGAACATCCTCGGCCTCAGCAGAACGCAGTGGCCTGGGAGATGGACAGGATTACAGAATTACATTGAGAAAGAGCCGTGAGATTGTGTGTCTGAACACATGCAACACATAAATATATATATATATATATTGTATGTGTGTGTGTAGACCAGACATACATGTGAATGAGATGGTTGAGGTTGTTGCGGTGTAACAGGATGCGGTCACGTAGCTCCTGCGACCACTTCAGGTTCCCCCCCACAGGCGGCATGTTCTTATGAGGAACCACACAGCCCGACCGCAACTGGAACACACACACACACACAAGAACCCCTCTGGAACTGGAGAGAAAATCATCTGACTAAACCTCCCTCCCTGTCTTATGCCTTCCCTCCTCTCGTCTCCCGCCCCTTCTCTTCTCACCCTCTGTCTCTGTTGATCCAGGATGAGCTGACATTGGTCAATCTCTGTGTTGAACATGACCAGCAGGGTGCTATAGTTGGGGGAGAACAGCTGGTTGATCCTGGGTCTCTCCAGCAGGGTGCCAAAGATCTGCAGGAGCTGGTGGAGTATAGACACAGAGACCAAACTGGCAGTCACACAAACAAACGGAAAACAGTCAGTCACATATACAAAACAGAAAACACTTAGGACTTGTTTACATCATGAGAGAAGAAAATCCTAGACAGACTTGCCCTAGTTGGCATAATCTTTACTATGTGTGCACACTACACAGGAACTTGATACAGTTCGGACATGGTTGTCTTCATGCCTACAAAACTCAGTGGAACTCAATCGAAAATGTGGCACACGCTACCTTGGAAGGTGGTGTGTCGAGCTATCGATATCAGCATATTCCAATAGTGTCTTACCTTGAAGGCTGACTCCAGGCCTTTGGAGTGCTGGAATGCCAGGTTGAGAACTGCTCCAAGTCTTTGGTCAAAGTCCCTGTTCTGCTCCATGAAACCCCTGTAGTCCTTCAGAAAGTCCTAAACACACCAGCAAAAAACACACCAGCAAAAAACAACCACTATAAGTGGTTAATCATAGTTGTTGTTAACCAGATCCGTGTAAGTGTTTTGTATAATCCATATGGAGGTGTTAGTTAACCAGCTCTATTCATCTGTTTAGTGTAATCCATCTGGAGGTATTAGTTAACCAGCTCTATTCACCTGTTTAGTGTAATCCATCTGGAGGTGTTGGTAAAACCAGCTCTATTCACCTGTTCAGTGTAATCCATCTGGAGGTGTAAGTTAACCAGCTCTATTCACCTGTTTAGTGTAATCCATCTGGAGGTATTAGTTAACCAGCTCTATTCATCTGTTTAGTGTAATCCATCTGGAGGTGTAAGTTAACCAGCTCTATTCACCTGTTTAGTGTAATCCATCTGGAGGTGTAAGTTAACCAGCTCTCTTCACCTGTTTAGTGTAATCCATCTGGAGGTATTAGTTAACCAGCTCTATTCACCTGTTTAGTGTAATCCATCTGGAGGTGTAAGTTAACCAGCTCTCTTCACCTGTTTAGTGTAATCCATCTGGAGGTGTAGGTTAACCAGCTCTATTCACCTGTTTAGTGTAATCCAGCGGGTCATATTTGCTCTCCCTCAGTGTCCTCCAGCTGTCATGGAACTCCTCGTTCATACTGAACACCATCTCACTGAGCATCTTCCCTCGCACCCCTCCCAGCTCCACTTTCTCCAGCTTTAGGAAGTCCAGCGCTGATACAAACAGCTCCTGACAGATCCATAAATTGATAAAAACAAGATGGATGGAATTCATTTGAAACATGTATTTAGACATGGACAATGTACAACAAAAAAAGTGATGTATGTGTAGCACCCGATTTAACTAACAGCTCATCTTCCTTCGTAGTTGTGGTAGATAAAAACAGACAATAAACATTATACTGTCATGTTCTGGCTATGCCCCTAGCCATCTTTGTGCTGGCTGGGGCCATAGTCAGGACGTGACATATACAATGGGTCAATGTTCTTGCCCATGACATTATGGACATACTGTACTACTGTATACAGTAGGCAGAAAACTAAAATGTCAATACATTAAAGACAGGGCTCAACAAAATCGATGGCCCCAGTCCAGTGAAAAGTCCAGGTCGGGACCAATATAACTAGCAAGGCACTGTCCCGACTGGGCCACTGCAAAACAATTTGAGAAATAAAAAAATTATCGCATTTTAAACTCGACATCCTCCAGTTGTTACGTAATCTGGTGTACGCACAAAACTACTTGCTGCTCTTTTCGCGGGTGGTTAGCCAGTCCAATGTTGAGGAGTGATGTGACGCGTGGCTGTGTGGTATTGTTTTTCAATAAAACATTTGAAAACTTGCGCGAGACACTCAATTGAAGAAGACAGCGAAAGATAACTACGAACTCAAACGAAAGCGAACATTTTTATCTCAGTGCAAAAATGAATGTACCTGTTTCGACTTCGACGGAACTTACATTCACTGTGTCCACTGTCGTTCTCGACTAGAGTGGACAAATGCGGCTGGTCAGGATCAGCAATCCCTGACCAGCCATGGCAATAGTATACTGCACCTGGTCTGCATGACAGCCAAACGGGTGGCTGACAATCCGTGTTCAAGTCCCTTGGTCGTACTGATCAGGAATTCAAATGCAGATGCCCATTGGGTGATTGCACGACTTATAAAAACCGCATACACACAGTAGTAACTAAGACAGACCAACCATTCGCCATGCTCCACCTCGATGAATTGTTTAAAATCAAACGTTTTGACTGTTATCTTTTTATTCATTTTTATAATAAAAAATGTGATGAAAGATTTTTTATATATATCCAGAATGCATTTCGTAAAGGATTAAACATGTTAAGTTGTGAAAGTATTTGGTTATTTATTGTATAACAGAAAAATTACAACTAGGAGGGCCAGTAAATTTATTTGGGGGGGCCAGTAAATTTCAAACCCACTGGCCCCACTGGGCCATTATCAAAAAAGTGTTAACGTTGAGCCCTCAAAGATATACTGTACATATACAGAAAACGAAAGTCAATACAACAATGGCATATTAATATTCACACACCTCGATCATGAGCAGTCTGTCCAGTATGCGGTCAGTCCTGTGGAAGATGAGTGTGGAGGGGAAGTCCCAGTGTTTGACAGGCTCCCCGTGGCGGTAGTACTGAGGGATCCGCTGGCGGTGTGAGTGGAACAGGCGTTTGAAGCTCTGCAGAACACTGATGGTCATCTGGACCCGCTCTACTCCCTCCTCCAGCTCCATCTTAAACAACTCCTCTGGGATCAGATATGCCACTGCCTGGAGACACACACACACACACACACACACACACACTCACATGTAATACACAAAACAGAAAGCTCAAACACACACACACACACACACAAGCACACCCGCACACACACACGTTTTTTTTTTCTATCCTTGTGGAGACCTGAGACCTAACCCAGTAATCCATGTTCCACTTGTTCCGGGACCTAAACCAAATCTTACCCCTTAGCCTAACCCGACCATACCTTCACATATCAATAAAGCCATAACCCTATCCCTAACCATAGCCAGTAATGCCTAAACCAAATCCTACCCCTTAGCCTAACCCGACCATACCTTCACATATCAATAAAGCCATAACCCTATCCCTAACCATAGCCAGTAATGCCTAAACCAAATCCTACCCCTTAGCCTAACCCGACCATACCTTCACATATCAATAAAGCCATAACCCTATCCCTAACCATAGCCAGTAATGCCTAAACCTAAAAGCAATCCCAATAGTAAATAACACTAAGACAATGTATTTTTTGCCCCTATGCCTAACCCCTGAGCCAGAAATCCCATTTTCCCTCTTGGGGACTTGCTAAATATAAATTTCTCAGCCTTTTGCGTACCTATGGGGATTTCAGGTACATAGAAACCAAACCACGCTCAAACACACAAGTAACACAAATAAATGACATAATACACACACCTTCTCTATGAGTAAGTTGCAGAACTCCTGCAGGAGGACAACCATGCGTTGAGGGCAGCAGTAGTACTGGGAGCGACTCCAGATTAGACACAACGTGTGGAAGAGAGGAGGCAACAGCATCTCCACCTCGGCGAAACTCCTCTCTTCCAAACTACTAATCAGTCTCCTTAGCGGTCTTAGGAACAGGTCAATGTCATCAGCCTCCAGGACCGCTAGGAGAAACACACAACTGGCTCAGTGACGATCAGGAGAAGGCTGTTAGTGAAAGACGATGTTTCCGGTCGTTTTTTCTGTCTACCCTGGTTGACTCTGAGGCAGATGTCGTTGAAGGAGTCGTAGTAACTGCTGTTTATCCTTCTCAGAACCTCCATCATCTGTGCCACCTTAGGGTCCTGGATCTGAGAGAGCACGGACACTTAGAGAGAAAAAACCCGGAGCAAACTCAGACACACTTAGCTTCCTCTGTTACAGGCTACCTGTGAATGGATGCCTAGCAGGTTGTCTCTCTGAGTGGCCCAGAACTGGAGCTCTGCCGTGGGGCCTGGGTGCTCCCCCTGCTGCAGCACCATGCTGGAGTCTCTCTTCAGAACGCTCCAGATTTGACCAGACCACTGGATCACCAGGGTCTCTATGGAGTACAGCAGAGCCCGGTCCACCAGCCAGCCAGTGGAGCTGGGGGGAGAGGTTTCCGCCACATACACAAGCTTTAACACACACTACACACGCTTACACTACACACGCTCACACTACACACGCTTACACTACACACGCAAACACTACACACGCATACACTACACACGCATACACTACACACGCATACACTACACACGCATACACAAAGAACCCCTGCTGCCCTGCCACACACACTCATCTGACCAATACATTCTGGGGCTGAGCTCTCTCCACACACACTGACCGTTATGTCCTGGGGCCGAGCTCTCTCCACACACACTGACCTGACCGTTATGTCCTGGGGCCGAGCTCTCTCCACACACACTGACCTGACCGTTATGTCCTGGAGCAGAGCTCTCTCCACACACACTGACCTGACCGTTATGTCCTGGGGCTGAGCTCTCTCCACAAACACTGACCTGACCGTTATGTCCTGGGGCTGAG
>JACXGJ010009751.1:0-23539 GCA_016801105.1 Esox niger | reverse complement strand
TGTCATACTTCCTGTTCTGCGTCTCCTGTCATACTTCCTGTTGTACTTCTGAAATAATTCCAATTCTACTTCCTGTTCTACCCCCACCTCCCCCAAGTAGACAAGAGCAGCAGGCTCACCTTGGAGCGAACGGACGAGTAGCTCAGCGAAGGGCGCATGGTTACGTTGAGCACCGTGCCGTGAGCATCCTCTGCCAGTTGCCCTGCCGACGGAACGTTCGTCACATCCACATCCAGGAGGATCTTCTTGACACTGGCGCTGTATTCGAGGACCTGGTGACCACCATCACTGAACAGGGACATTCACCAACAGGTCTTCCTCTGTGATTAATTGTCACGGGACCGCAGCCTCACTGTCACACATAACTTCTGAAACACCAGGTCATTGATCTGATGCCACTGTAATCTATTGTTCACATGCCACACAGAGCCTTCCAGAATTATTCCACCCTATACAATTAAATATCATCACTGTTTATCAGCTTGACCTTATGAATAATAAAACAATATTAGTTCCAATATTTCATTAAGTGAAAAATATTCAAAGAAAAATAAATCTGATCACAAAATAATATTTATATTTAAAAAATCATGACATTAAATGTGAAATACAAATTTACATTTTTGCAGACTTTTTTGTTAATTTTTACCCAGTGTGCCAACAATTTGAGGACATTGTATCTAACCACGAAGTGACCTCTGACCTCAGATGACTGTACCTGGGGAAAGGTTCCTGAGCTTCATTGGCAAACAGTGCCTTCATCTGAAGGTTACTTTGGCACTTATTGTCCTGGCCACAGGCCTTCTGGAAGTGAATCTGTGGGAGGAAGCGGGGGAGTAAAGAGTGGGAGAAAGAAGGACAAAGGACTTAAAAACAAGTGCATTCACCCTCTATAGAACTTACATAATACATTGACAAACCACAGATGACAACACTTTGGCAGTAACTAACAGGGCAAAAACACAGACAGTGTGTTGAAAGCAGTGCGTGAAATAGAACCGTCAAACCAGTACAGATCTACAGCTCTGACCTCCTTCTTAATGGTACTGGCTTTGCCTTCACTAAGCACAGGAAAGGCATCCAGGTTCTGAAGGATCAACTTGTTTTGGGGATCCTCTTCCTTGAGGGACACGTCCAGGGAGAAGACGACCGGCTCTACCTTGTCCCGTATGTTACTCTACAGAGGCCGACAGTGAGATGAGATCTGAGTTACTCCATATGCTATGATCTACCGAAAGGCCTTAAGACAAGTACTGTGCAAAGGCACCTGATAATCGAACAAAAGTCCTTTATTTGGATAGCTAGTGTTTGATTGAACAAAAATAATAAAATACATTATATTAATGTATTTATATACAGGTTCTGAAATAATTGGACACTGACACAAGTTTTGTTATTTTGTCTGTTCATCAAAATATATTCAAGTTCCAGTTAAATAATGAAGATGGCCTTAAAAGTACAGTCTCTGTCTTTAATATGTGACTCCTCCTTTTCAAGGGACCAAAAGGTGTTGGATCATTGATTCAAAAGCTGTTTCATGGTCAGATGGGCTGTTCCTTTGTTATTTATTCATGTATTAAGCAGGTGAAAGGTCTGGAGTTGATTCCAGGTGTGGCATTCACATTTGGAAGCTGTTGCTGTGAACCCACAACATACAGTCGAAGGAGCTCTCAATGCTCTCAAAAGTGAAACAGGCCATCCTAAGGCAGCAAAAAATCCATCAGAGCGATAGCAGAAACATTAATAGTGGCCATATCAACAGTTTGGTACATTCTGAGAAAAACAGAATGCACTGGTGAGCTCTGCAACACAAAAAGGCCTGGATGTTCACGGAAAGCAACAGTGGTGGATGATCGTAGTAACCTTTCTATAGTCAGGAAAAAACCCTTGACAACATCCAGCCAAGTGAAGAACACTCCAGGAGGTAGGCATATTGTTATCCTGGTCTACCATAAAGAGGAGACTTCATGAGAGCAAATACCAAGGGTTCACCACAAGAAGTCTTAAGAATTAAAAGGCCCGATTAGACTTTGACAAAAAACATCTGTGTTGATGATGTTATAGAAGACAGAAGCAGCTGGATGAATTCTGAAGTATATATGGAAATATTGTCTGCTCAGATTCAGCCAAATTCAGCAAATTTGATTGGATGGCGCTTCACTCTACACATGGACAATGACCCAAAACATACTGCGAAAGCAACCCAGGTTCTTTTTAAGGCACAAAAATTGAATATACTGCAATGGCTGAGTCAATCACCTAAGCTCAACCTGATCGAGCATGTATTTCACTTTATGAAGATGAAATTTAAGGAAGATCCATTATTTAACAACAACTGAAGACAGCTACAGTAAAGGCCCGGTAAAGCAACACAAAGGAGGAAACCCAGCATTAGGTGATGTCCATGTGTTCAAGACGTCAAGCAGACTTCAAGCAGATCTTTAAGACTTCAAAAGTAATACAAATGAAACATGTATTTATTTTGTGATAATTTCTCCAATTACATTTCAGCCCCTGAAATAAGGGATCTGTGTATGTAAATGGCTGCAATTCCTAAACATTTCATACAATATTTTTTGTTCAACCCCTTGAATTAAAGCTGATAGTCTGCACTTCAATTGCTTCTCGGTTGTTTCATGTCAAATGTGGTGGCGTACAGAGCCAAATTTAGGAAAATTGTGTCAGTGTCCAAATATTTCGGGATCAAACTGTATATGCCTTAATTAAAACCACTTACTACCCAAATAAATGGCCTTAGTTCAACTTTCAGGTGCCGAAGACTCTTGCACAGTACTGTCACCAGTGACTATTAAGGGATTTGAATTTAGAGGAGTGAATACATTCAAAAGAAAGCCCGGTCCATTGTCTTAAAACGGCTAAGCTAATGGCATGTCCTTACCACTAGTCCAAGCTTTATTGCTTTGCATTTTTCAGACGGCATTGACAAGAAGCCCGTGTAGCTGTCCGCGCTGTTGTCTTGGAAACGGACCCGGCGTTTGTTCCGCGTCAGGTCGGCTTTAACAGTGTAAATCACAGCTGAGAAGAGATGGGACAAATGCTAGAATACTAACCACAGGCAATTTCAGATCGCTAATCTAATTATATTCCTTTATAATTGCACAGTCATTCATTTGATTACATTCATAATAATATCTTGCACAGCCCGCTCTGTTTTCAGCATCTATAACAGATGTGGTTGCTTATATATGCTAGATAAAAGATTTACGCAGAAAATATCACTTTTCTGTAATCTGATTAATGATTTTGGCTACGAGAAAGATCCAGTTACCAAGCAATCATCCTCTTAACAGATTGTAATATTGTGTTTCCCAACAAACTTGTTGGGTTTAAGGCAAAACATCTGCTATTTTACACCCTTTTCCATTTGATCAACAATGCTAATTGCCTGGTCTGTCATGACAATCAATCAGTTCCACACATAAGTTAATAGCTTGTCACTATACCCCGTTGTGCCTAGTTTCAACACAATATATCCTTGGCTGACAATTGTAACTTGGGGGCAAATAAACTGTATTAAGTTAACTGAAGTGAATACCAGTAGTGTAGGAAATAACAAATATAAGTGACAACCCGCCACAAAAAGGGCTGTGAAACATTGGTCACAAATTAGCAATGCAGTCCCAGAACCACACTCACTGATGTTCTTTTGGAAGTTCGGGTCCCCGGTGCTGATTGTATAGGAGAAGCAGACCTCCACCTCAACACTGTTAACATACAGACACACCCAAGCGGTCAGTTAATCACTGCCATGACAAATGTTATGATCACTGCCATGACAACTGCTATGATCACTGCCCTGAGAACTGCTATCATCACTGCCATGACAATTGCTATGATCACTGCCATGACAAGTGCTATGATCACTGCCATTAACAAGTGTTATGATCACTGCCATGAGAAGTGATATGATCACTGCCATGAGAAGTGCTATCATCACTGCCATGAGAAGTGCTACGTTCCCGCTCATGAGAAGTGATATAGTCAGTGTAATGAGAGGTGTTATAATCACTGTCATGAGAAGTTATAATCACTGTCATGAGAAGTTATAATCACTGTCATGAGAAGTTATAATCATTGGCATGAGAAGTTATAATCACTGTGATGAGAAGTGTTATAATCCCTGACATTAGAAGTTATAATCCCTGTCAGGAGAAGTGTTATTATCACTGTCATTATAAGGTGTACAAATACTGACAATTAGTGTTGCAGGAACATTGAATGTTCAGTAGCACTGAAGAAAATCTAGTCTGCATCTTTTGATCCAAGAAAACATCTTACCAATTGTCACAGTTTTTTGGGTCTACGATCTCTGGGGTCACTTTAAGAGACTTGAAGAGGTGAATGACGGGGCGGGCCCTGTTCAGACAGAAGGCAAGTTCAACATGTACAGAAAAACATGGCTTCATGGTTGATACAGTAGGTTGGCACTGCATTACACATCTGCTAAGAGATACCCATAAAAACACATCACGTTTTTTCCTGTTTTTAAAGATCCATTCACGTCACATGATCACCCATTTGAATTCCCCTTCTGTGTCCCACGTTGCAAGTCACTGATTGGTTCAGAAGAGCGTTGACAGACACACTGTATCGAAACAGAGCATCGCATCCGCCTCCAACGACCTGCCACACACCTGAACCCGATTTGGACTGGGGTTGCGAAAGGCGCTGATATGCCACACGGCATGCAGTCACTTTCAGACAAAGTGAGATCACGTTTTTGGGGAGTGTGTGTTTTGGAGGAGTTTGGCGATTCCACTGTGGGGGTGGGTGGTCGTGTGACCGGAGTGAAACTCTGAAACACATTAAAACACTGACAGGGGCGTTCCACAGTGGGTCACCTCAGCAAGGCCACGCGGTCGTCCAGAGAACCGACCACCATGTCTGGGTACCGGTTGTTATCCACATCCAGTCCTCCGCTGATGGAGTAGCCAAACGTCTTGAACCCCGCCCCGGCTATGTCCTTCCCCTCGATCACCTGTGAAAAACTCAATGTCGTCACGGAAATCGCTCGCTAGGTTCTGAACCTGGGCGCCACACAAGCCCCGCAGGCTGAACTTCCCCCGGACATTGTTGTATTGTGGAAACTTAAATTTGATATATGACAAAATAACAGTGAACAGGCCTTTGTTAATGGCTCACAATCTATGAGAAGGATCTTGCTGTGTCTTGGGGGAGCAAAGTAAGTAACTAATAGGTCAGAGGGACCAAGGTCTGTTAATCTGTTTGTTCTGCAGAGATAAAGCCCACGGGCTCTGGGAAGGGTGTTTGACCCACTGGGGTGACTCAAATTTAGACAGGGTCCAGACGTCATTCAACAAGCAGTGTGTTGCAAACGAGACTGTAACCACTGTTTCCTGCATTTGCTGTATTTAAAATTTGAGCATTCAGACTTTCATCATCATATTGTGGTAATTTCCACAATAGTACATGTATACTGCTCACATCCCATCATCTCAGGTGCACACCACCTTGCTGTCCTATACATACATATATTTAGCGTTTCCTTTATGTATTGAAACCAGGTAAACCTGGCTATGTGAATAGAAGCTGAGGTGAGTTTGGTGTGCAGCTCGGGCAGGCTGGGAGTTGGGGCGATGAAGCCGATCAAGAACCTGTACCTGACTGGGCTGCTGTGAAATTCCTCCAGCACCTCCTGTCCAGATAAACACTGAGCCTGTTTCATGGAACGGAGCGCCCACCGCAAAATCTAGAACAGAAGGAAGGGAGACGGATGAAAAAGAGCACGTGAGAGCGAAGGAGGGATGGACTATAGGAGAATGAGGGTTGGATCCAATGTAGGTCCACTCAAGCCTTGTTGTATCCCTAAACATGCAGCAAACAGCCAAACGCAGTGGCATCTCTGCACTGAGCGTATACAGCCTGAAACAAGAGCTTTCAAAGGGATTCTAGGCAGTGCTCAGAAAACATCTGACAAGTCTGACGCGCTAACGATGCCTGCCGGCATCCCAGACATACACCAAGCCACTGTGTAGTGTTCTGGACCTCATACACACGCCAACTATAGCACACACACTTTGAAACGCACACGGCAATTCATTGTATTTAATACAAATGGGCGTTTTCCCATTTTGGCATATTTAGACATTTCCCCAGGTCCCCAGGTCGCTGGCGATTCAGTAGAAGATCATTGGAGTTCAAAAAAAGAATAACACAGATGATCAGAAATGTAGCCTTTTCCGGGATAAAGTACTTTCTTGCCAAGGCGTATATTCTGAGATTCGGAATTCTAATTTAGTTTTACATTTCATATCCTGTCAAAACCACCAGAGGGAGCCACCACCTCAATGTTTTCAGCATTGGCGAAAACAGACCCGTGGTTAATAACAAGTTAATGTTGTTTACCTTGGAAGCCATCTTGATTGACGTCTCCAATGGAAGCCACAGCCATTCCAAAGGCAGAGCCTCTGGGGCCTCGCAGGATGACGTCTGACTTTTCTCGGAAGGAGCCGTTCTCATTCATGTAGATGTACACTGCGCCGCCATGCTCCTTCTTGCGGTCAAAGTAGAACGGGGCTCCGACGATCAGGTCGTTCCAGCTGAAGAGTATGCAAACAAAGAGAGCGTGGTTCCGACCGACAGTTTTGAGGTCAACAACCTTTCATGTTACTGTTTTTGCCAAAGCATTATGTATATTAACAACACAGTTATTGAAAACATGTTTGAGTCTCGAATGAATTCCCCAAACGTAGGAGCGGACAGGGGGCTAAGCAGCTACAAGGCCTGCCTTTACTAGCGTTACGCCAAATGTCCCCTCCATATCGCTGCTGAATTCTCAGTAAGCGCTGTCGCTAAATGCCAAGACGCTCGTGTCCCATGGTGAAAAGTCCCAAGTGGTACCCGTTGTTGTTGAGGTCGGCGATAGCCAGGGAGTTCCCGAAGTAGGAGCCCGTCTGCTCCCCTCTGAGGGTGAGGTGACGGGTCAGCAGTTCTTCATCCTTGGGGTCCTTCATGGCCATGATGACGGAGCCCTTGGAGTCGTCCTTGTTGTCCTTAGGCGCCCCTGTCACTAACGTGTCCTGGTCTAGGCTCAGCAGGCGCTGGCTCTCTGCCACGGAGTAACCTGGAGACGCGACGACAAGAGACACTGCCATTACTCATTCCAATAAATGTACGTGATCTCAGCACAACTACCCAGCTACATGACTACCACGTGTGGTAAGGGAAGCCACCACAGAAAAGGCTCAAATCAAAAGAGGTTTTTGGGGCAAAATCAAGTCAACACTGCACCTATGTAAATGTTACGTTCGTCCAATTCTGGGAAGCTGCGTTTCTTGTTGATGACGCTCTCGTTCGGGTCCCTCCAGACGATGTGGACGTTGCCTGAATCAGACGCAGAACAGCGAGAGTATTGGGCCTGACCGGTGTACCCAGAAAACACACAGAGACATGAAATGCTCAGCTTCGACGATGCCAGTCGGGCGTCTCGCACGGAACCATGCCTACCCTGCCAATCATAGCTGCCCGGCGACCCCATGACGACGCTGGTGTCGGAGATGGCAACGGAGATGCCCAAGCCACACATGATCTGCTCCTGACCTGCCGTCAATTGTTCGTTGGCTTGACACACCTCGTAGGGTCTCTGCCAGTCCCCGTCCTCCTGGTTGAACCTCAGGTTGTTACCGCGGATGTAACACCTCCCAATCATCTGGTGGGGCTTATTCGTGGTGCCGGGTATCGTCACAAACCGATGGGCACAAGTCTGAGAGAGAGAGAGAGAAGCAGAGATAGGGAGCGAGGGAGGGAAGACAGGGGCGGAGGTGTAGAGGGGACAAGGGAGATGCGATCCGATTGGATCTCCTTTAGTTGGTCCTCCAGACCAGGAAATCAACATGCACGTCAATCTTTTACAGGATTCTTGGCGAATGTTTGATAGCATTCTGATGCGATTCACACGAAGGTGTTCTGTAAGCTCAGGTTCCTGGTTTGGATGGATGTGAGAGCACTACGTGACTCATGCCAGACAGGGTGTAACAGGGTGTAACTCACCAGGATCCGACCCCCTGGTTGTCTCTGACTGGCCACGGTCACCCCCAACCACATATCCTCCACTCTGTCCTGCTCCGGGTTCAAGTCTGTGTCTGAGGAGTCAAAGGTCAGAGTCCAGTCATTTTAGTTCAGCTCACCACTTTGAATCCTTTGGTTGCCATGGCATTAAAGCTGTGTATTGTGCTTTGGGAACCAGATCCAATCACTAGGCATGTTCATCTTCACATTTCCTGTTTAAGTAAAGTAAATAATTAACGTTTCCGCTTTTTTATGATGATAAAAAGGTTATTTGTGCACAGTACCTTTTGTTCAGTAAATCATTCTAAGCCCAATTGTACATTCATTTCCTAGATGTTAAAAGCATAATCAGCAACTCGGAGGAGCAAGTGAAAAAACACAATGCCTACCTGAACCAACCAGGTTCATTCTGATGCAATCTGATTGGTCAGTGTTGAGGGGGCAGGCATAGACATCGCCTGTTTTATTGGCTCTGACACCAACCTCGGCCTTCTCCTTTGGCGCTCCAACAAGTATTCTGTGAATCCAAACCAGTGATAACCAACGTCATAACATTCCAATATTCTCACTGCCTGAGTCTGGTGTTCACCAGCGTTACTGGTGAGTACTTCAGGTTTCCAGGTTTCTATCTGGTATCTTACTCCATCCCCACAATGCCACAAGTCTGAATCAATCCCTAAATACCAAACTAGAATACGAGTTACGAACCACTGATAAAGATGATCCAGATTCAGTACTGCTAGTTCTGATCATTATTGCGTGACTGCAGTAGATCTGATGATACCCTGTCATTGGTCCTGAACCCCTGATTACTGGCAGATAAACCGATAGTCTGATCAGGGGCCTCAGCAGAAGAAATAGTGTCACAATAAAGGTTCTAATGACCCAACAATACAAGCCATCCTCATATTGTCTACAAAAGGACTGAGATGCTACACAGACGAATGCACCTGCCGCGTGGTGAAGCCGGAAAGCCAAATCAGAGAGAAGATGCATATTTGTCTCCCCTTCTCTCTCTCTCTCGTTGATATGCTGCATGTACGCTGACCTGGCTGGGGATGAGGAGGGTTCAAGGAGAGGCTGGACGCACAAGTCAGACCAGAGAGAGGCAGAATTAGAAAAACAGAGGGGAGTCTGGAGACGAGGGGGGAGGAAGGGAGGGGAGAGGCGGGGGAAGGAGACAATGACAGACGGGAGAGCGGAAGGATAAGGGAGCAGGGCTGAACTGAAGGGCACCTTGCTCCTCCCATCTGTCCTTACAAACGTCTCATCCATTTTGGGGTGTCTAATTTAATTTGACCGCCCCAATCCCCTTATCCAGAGCCCGGGTGGGTTGCGTCATGGGACTCTAAATCAGGTTTGGCCGAGCAGGAACCAGAAAATGAGGATGTCAAGCGAAGGGTGAGAAAGCAGTGGCATGAAAGGCCACAACAGCATCGAAACAAGTATATCAGTCTCTCCTGTTCTTCTTTCACCCTTCTCTCTGTGGAGGAGGCAATAGAGAAATAAAACAAGAATGCAGAAAAATGCATTGCTGCAGATTCTACCTCACACTACTATGAGTGTGGTGCAGAATTAAGCGATCCACATATTAGAAAGGTGTCTCAAATGGAGAGCTTTTCAGAGAATTTGCTAACGTTTAGCAAAGGCTGTGGGTCCTTCCTGTAGAATCTCTCTAGGGCCCGCCCAGCGCTCATCTGTCATGCTGAATAACTGCCGCTCGTCGCCAAGGCGACTGCAGACATAACGAGGAGGGATATTCACTGGCGCCCAACAATCAGGCTATTATCACAAACGCAGCCCACCTGCCGGGGGGACAGGAGAGGAGCAGGGGGTGGACACAAACACACAAACATACCAGTGCAAGAAGGAGATCCCTACTAATCACCGGAGACTGCAGACTGACTGGTGTAATCACGTCTTCGATACGCGGCCGCAGCCAACCGACATTAACTGAGCAGGACGAGACAAGGGGCGCTTCCACCCCTCTGACTTCATGTAGGACCTGTGAGGCTCCTCCCACTATGTCAGCAGTAGCCGTTTCCCTGGCAGCGTGACGGTACCAGCATGCTGGCCGATCCCATGCTGGGGGCCACTGCAAGTCCACGGTCCACACCGCGCTGAGACAGGCCCCTCCCAGGCAAGACCAGACAAGACAACAAGAGGCAGAGCTGAGCCCGATTGGCTGTCTGACTGGAGGTGGTTCCGTTTCCGGCGGTTCTTCAAGCCAGGCGTTTCAACGAAACCCTGGTCCAGAAAGAGCATGTGATTTTTTAGCAAAACAGGCCCTGTTGTGTATTGTACCAATCTGCCCATTGAACATACCTTGGATGCAAACGAGCAGGCAGCAAGCCTTCTGACCTGCTGTGTTATGAAACGCTTCAGTCGCTAGCATTATTGGGAATTTGGGTTTTTCTTCACCCAAAAGTGTGAGGCACCTTTGTTATCAGCTAGCAAATTCCACAATGAGTGCTGATGTTGGGCTTTGGAATTTCAAATCAGATTAGCCAGAACTTCATTGTAACCCAGTGTATTTGTTTAGCTTTACAAAATATAATAACACTGAGACGCTATGTTACTGCTTTCATAACATCGGGTTATGCTAGCAGTGACTGGGCCTTTGTGAGGTCGGTAAAAACCACTTGACAGGATGTGGACAATGGCGCTCATAACTGTTTAGTGTAGTTTCACCTGGTGAACAATGCCTGAGTCAAACGTTAACAAATGACACAGCACCAAACACCTTGAGCAAACAGGCTCATTCATGTCACAGGAACAGCGGGAGGTCTTTCACTCCTGTTACCGGAGGCAACGCTGTGTTTGACAGAAACTGGGAGGCGCACCATGGTCTGCAATAGAGTGGTTTTAGAACTGCATCATGGCAACCCGTGCTAAGACACGTTGCAATCACTTATCCACTTTATCTGTGAATCTCAGCCTGTCAACAGCAAGGTGGGAAATCTGGGGACTACAGGAAGATATTGCACAGTTCATTGCTGTTATGTTGTACCACTCAAACACACACAGACACACACACAAACTTCCTAACCATCCAATAATGTAGAAAGGTCACCATGGATGACCACTGGACAGAATGTGGTGGAGTAGGGTAAATAAATAACAGCGATTATGAAAAGCCACTGTGTGCTACTGTCAAAAGGCATGGGGAGTCACAGAACGTCAGCGTGTAATAGCCGCAGAGCATCCGTGAGTAAATATTGCTGGGCTGACATGTACTTTTGCAGTTTATGTATTGCCTGAAAACTACTGCTTATGTTGTGTGACCAGAGGCAAAAAGCGTTTCTAAATTACACCGGACACTGGCGATGTCTTCAGAAAGTGATTTTACACTATCTGAATGATTTGAATGATCTTCTCCTAGGTCCTTGGCATACTATCCTGGTGAGTGGCAGTGAACCATCTAACACACCTTTTCAGAAGAAGGCAAATTACGGCTGAGTAACCAAGATCTTGGCAATCCAACCCTGCACTTTCTCAATCACTCCACTTGGATGCAGCAGATCTGACCAGCGTAAGATGTAGTACTAACTCTCTGAAAGTCATGGTCCTAGAGTAATTTCCCCGAGAAAAGGTAGTTATTTGTTTCAACTATTTGTATTAAACACAGAAAAGGGTGGAAAGTTAAAAAAAAAAAAGGAAAATTAAACTAACTGAATAAAATTGTCTCCCCATCCCCCAGGTACAAATTTCTTCCAAGCCTTCAACGTGGCAGACTGCCCTTTCCTCCTTGTTCCTCCCAGTCCCTCCCAAACACCAATGAAGAGGCCAACACCCAGAACCCAAGGCTACACCCAGAACCCAAGGCTACACCCAGAACCCAAGGCTACACCAAGAACCCAAGGCTACACCCAGAACCCAAGGCTACACCAAGAACCCAAAGCTACTCCCCGAACCAAAGGTTACACCCAGAACCCAAGACTACACCCAGAACCCAAGGCTACACCCCAAACCAGAGGCTAGACCCAGAAGCCAGGGCTACACCCAGAACCCAAGGCTACACCCCGAACCAAAGGCTACACCCAGAACCCAAGGCTACACCCCAAACCAGAGGCTAGACCCAGAACCCAGGGCTACACCCAGAACCCAAGGCTACACACCAAACCAGAGGCTAGACCCAGAACCCAAGGCTACACCCCGAACCAAAGGCTACACCCAGAACCCAAGGCTACACCCAGAACCCAAGGCTACACCCAGAACCCAAGTCTACACGCAGAACCCAAGGATAGGTGATATTCAATTCCCCTCATACCATGTCAGGTATGTATTTAGTTCCCCAGTTATCTCACTTTATCAGTTATGTGGTAATGAACTGAGTCACATTCTATAGTATCGGGCACAGAGTCCTATGTGCACACCACTACTGTTCTCCACCATAATGATGGAATGAGCTACAGAAAGGGCCTTTAAAAAAATCCACAAGGTGAGGGTGCCCTGGTAACTTTTTGGGGATGTTTGGCTGCAAAAGGTATCCTGAAATTGTTCGCTAACCGGCATCAAGGTAGTGCAAACCAATATCAAAGAGCCCCTCCTGAATGAATGACGCAGCCAACCGGAGCTGCTCTCCAGTGTCTAAACAGCACGAGTGCAACCAGAGGGTTTGCCAAGCTGCCTTGTACTGTGAATCACTTCCTGTCCCAATCCAGCCCAGCGCCCTGCTCCACCCTCAGACCGCCAAACCCAAGACCGGACACGGCTGATGACGTCACCATACAGGCTGTAACACATTTCGGTCCGTGGATTAAGTATTTAGAACGGAAATGATTATTTAACGCTTGGTCAGTTCGCTGGACAGTGTCAACACGCTTGGCACATTATTGCAGGGTATTTGGGCTCTTGCACTGCCGACATCAAAGGCCCCGCATCCGCGGAACACAATCTGGAAACACAACTGTCTTCAAAGAGCATTCAGACAACTGTCATAATGAGGGTGGCCTGATTCACAGTGCAAAGTAAGATCACCGTGGTGATAAGCCTGACGACACGTCGCCGCCACGACTGAATCACACAAGACTAAACACCGTTCTGTCAACATGTTTTTCTCAGTGCACCTAAAGACAATCCGGGACAATCCGGGTTTAGTGCCTACAGGCATCACAAAGGATCCAGTGTTAACTGCACAGAGCGACATCTTGGAAGACATACGATCAGTGTATCTGAAAGGAGACAAACATCTACAACAATGACTGGATTTAAAAAAGGACTCATAGGCCCTATCCGAACCCAAACAGATTCTTAGAAAGAACATGAAGATGCATTGAACATGTCTGCCCTGATAAGGCCTTGTCTGGTTCAGCCAATCAGGTGTGGCGTGTCAGCAAATCAGGCATGCTGTGTCAGCCAATCAGGTGTGGTGTGTCAGTCAATCAAGCATGCTATGTCAGCCAATCGGGTGTGGTGTCTCAGCCAATCAGACGTGTTCTCTCAAGTCGGTTTGGTACAATTCACATTTATTCAGTAATATTTCACCACTAGAACAAAAAACACAACAGATAATCTTTTTTTTTAAGTTTAAGCAAATCAGGCATTGACTAAATTCAACAAACAAGATCAAACGTCTGTGTGATATGTAGAAAACATGTTTCACACTGAAATACATAATGTTTATACAAAGTACATGCATAACATTGATAAGACGTTCTTCTCTTCTGTTAAAACAATGTTTGCTATGCTCATTGCTCCTAATTGATCATCACTCAACCATTTGGTGAAGATATTGTATATATTTTACATTGTTTTGCCTATTATGTTCAGACTGACGAAGTACAGAATTACCACTTAAAGGTCATGGGTCTTAATCTCAGTGGGATTCAAACCCACAAATATGGTGTTGGTAGTGTGAGTCACAAAAGACCAGTACATTGCCAATACAATGCTGCCATAAACAGGACACTACCATTCAGAGAAGATTCCAAGCCAATCCCAGATTATTGGGCCAATCCCCAACTCCTGAACCACAATCTCCTTTTCATAGAAGGTCTATGACTACCATCCCCATGAGCATGTCACCCACCTTCAGAGGACAGGTCCCAGTAGAGGTGTCGGGCCCTCATGAAGACTGTTTCTGACTGTTTGGTTGGAAACATCCACACCAGTGGCCCGGTGGAGGTCATTTTGTAAGGATCTGGCACCTCCTGTTCCTCCTTGCACAAAGGAGTAGATACATGTCCTGCTGATGGGTAATTGCCCTTCTACGGCCCTGTCCAGCTTTTACCGTGTAACGGCCTGTTTCCTGGTATCTCCTTCATGCTCTTGAGACTGTACTGGGACAGCTATCATGTATGGATGTGCCATCCTGGAGGATCTTGACTACCTGTGCAACCTGAATGGGCTACATCTACCTTCTTATGTTACCAGTAGTGACAAGGAAACTAGGAAAACACAAAAGTAGAGAAGAATCAGTCAGGAAGTATAAGGAGAGAGCAATTGTCTGTAGCCACCACCTGCATAAAACATTCCATGTATGGGGGTTGTCTTGTTGTTGCTCCTCTAGTGCACCTGCTGTCACATTAATTTACACCAAAACAGGTGACACTGAATCACAATCACTTATTGTTCCTAACTGCACAGACAGAAGATAAAATGACTTGTTGTTATACTGTGATTAATAGTGTTCCCCTAAATTTTTTTAACAGTGTATTTGTTTTCTTTCCTGATTTTGTTGCAATATCTGTGTATGACTTTGCCTAGAAATAAAAAAATAGACATCAACAATGAAGCACTGTATATTTCCGCCTGCAGTTTTACAATGGTCTGCCTCAACCAGTACATTTTGTAGGTATAAATTCAGTTGGTATGTATGGTAACACAATTTAGCAGGAAAAACACAAAACGTGAACGGCAAAGCGTTCCACGGCCCCAGCCGAACACATAAGATGTCCAATCTCAGCAACACAGCTGAATGGATCAGAGATTTTATTACTGTTCGCCAATATCATGATTTTATTAAAACAAGGCAACAAACTCACAAACACGCCAACAAAAACTGTGCATGTTGCCATCAAGCTCGAACAAGATTGGAGAAACAGGGGACACTGGTAATGTTCATGTTATTCAAGGAAATTTGTTTTATTAATTTCCTTATTTAGTGTTTTACAATTAAATAATATACATTACACATGTTCTTTCCTTTTGCCTGGTTAAGTTAACAATCCTGAACTTGTCTAAAAACAAGCGAGAATTAAAAAAGAGAAAAGAGCTGTGATTATCTTACAATATTAGGCGGACACTGTCTGGAAGAAGAGACTTAATAAAACCTGGCTTTGTTCTAACTTCTAGAGAGAAGATAACAGTAGACAGACAGCAGATGCTGCTGGAGTCTGGAATGAGACACAGGCCAGAAGTGTCTATCTCATTCATTATGTTGATTCATCTGCTGTTGGAATTGTTGAAAACAAATACAACGTCCAGACAGACCCATAAACTGTCCTCCATATTTCTTCCTATCTATCACGACGTACAGACACACACACACACATACACACGCGCACACACATACGTGCGCAAGTGTACACACATCAAAGAGAAACCTGTCAGGGTTGTTTCAGCCGTGACTTGAGCATGGAGGGGAGAGACTTCACCTTGTTGTCAGACTGCCCTTTGCCACTAACGTTTAACAGGATATTAACAGAGGCACGTTTAGACTGTTAGATCCATAGCCTGCACAAATGGCATTTCACTATAGCGGGCTCCTAACTGGCCAGCCATTGGACTTTTTAAACCCTGTAAATTAAAGAGATGGGCTAAAATTTGGTGCATCTGCATCTCTTGGGATTAACGTTCACATGGAACTAATATGTAAACTGCCATTACATTCAGTGTGAACATAAACCAGTGCAATTACATTTGCTATCAACAAACCCCATGGGCTATCTGTCCTTAAAGACTCGCTAAAAACGATTGGTTAAACTTCAGTTTCAGTGTCCTGATCTATAGCTGCTCTACTGACGGTCAAACTACCAGCAAACCACAACAATCATTGGTCGAAACGACCAAAGCTGCTGAGAGCAGCCAACAAGTATCATACGCATCATGAATGCAGGAAATCAACCAAGCCCAATGAATAGGTTTACGACCCATATTAAAAGTTCAGAAGTTCAAAGTTCAAAAGGTTGATATGTCATTTGCAATAACAAGTTATGGCAACAAAACGCTTGGTTTTCCTACTCCCGACAGTGCAGTTAAAGGTTTGAAAAAAGTATGAGTAAATATAATATAAAAATAAGAAGACAACACAAACAATCAATAATAACACTGTACAAAAACACAAATCTACAATAATAACTATACAGTTGTACAACCGTAGTACAATTTACTAGTGACAGGTGTGCATGATATAATTGGCAGATGAGCATGATATAAAGCGACCGGTGTGCATAGGACTATGAATAGAAGAGGTTCCTGAATTGAACAGCCTTACGGCCTGAGGAATGAAACTGTCCTGTAGCCTGTTAGTTTTGGATGGAATACTCCTGTACCTTCTCTCTGATGGCAGCTTGGTAAACACAGTCAATGGCATGGGTGGCTGGGATCTGTAATTATTCGTTTGCTCTACCTCCAACAATAAGATGACATTATAAGATGACAATGTATTGTTTAATCAAGAATATGGCCTTGACGTTAGAAACCTGATCTGTACAGAGGGGGTGAGGACATGGTTATCGGCCATAGACCAGATAACTCTGTCTGTAGTGGACTGACAGACTGAGAGTGTATACAAGCTGGGGACATGACCAGTTGTCTGGTAGTCAGAAAATATACTGATTTAAATGGTTAGAATGTCCACAGTGATATCAGAAGGGTGGGAGCTGGATCTCACCAAACTCGGAACTGAATTGAGGTGTCTGTAGTTGGCGCTTAGCATGAAGGAAATAGATTAGGGTTACTGCGATAAACGAGCATAGCATCCTGTCCAAGGAATGTACTTGCTCTAACATACTGTTCTGTTCAGACTCGCTTTTCAACAGCTCATTCATTGAAACAACCACAACATACATGCCAGGGGAATTAAACGAATATTGTCAAGGTCGGAGAGACAGATTTCACAGACACAGATTAAGCCTAGTCTACGACAAGAAAATCTAGTTCAATCGAAAACTCCACCAAGATCGTTTTTGTATTCCTAGACTAGTTTTAATCTGTGTCTGCAAAATTGGCCCTGTTACTTATTGCAATTGGAAACACAAATTACAGTTCTTACCATACTTGAAATATTGCACATTGAAAATAATCAGTGTTCCTTTGGCCTACTTTGAATGAGTAATGTTATCTTTAACATTTCATTTTAACACCCAGTGTTTCTTTACACACCAAGTCCCTTGGCCCCACTAAATCTCCAAAAGCTCTCTTGGTCACTGCGGTTGACCCCTAACTTCCTCCTCCTTCTGAGAACCACAAGTGGAGACAAACTTTCCTGTTTGCTTGTACGACATCTCTACCCGGATATCAGTCCACCGCCTCAACCTCAACAAGACAGAACTGCTATTCCTCCGGTAGAAATCTGTCCACTCCATCAATGGTTGATGGGTCCAGCGAAAGGTCTTCTCCAGCCTAACACCTGGCAGAGGAATAAGCTGTTCCTTAAATATAGGACTGTTGACATTCTTGAGGAATGTTTGATTTGATATGTTCTTTATGTGCATTATCAATAAATGGAATGGCGATCATACAGTCCTTAATTTAAACATGAGATTTGGCTCATTAATGAAACCACTAGCCAAAAATCCTGGGCCACATCTTTAAGATGAATGTGCTAACTGTACGTTGCTCTCGGCAAGAGTACATGCTAAATTAATGAAATGTAAATGTTCCCGTTTCATTTTAAATCAAATTCCACATAATGTGCTAGTAACAAATGTTGAGCAGAGGACTACAGGACGAATCAATATAACACTAAAAACAGGCCTTTCTGTTCGGGGACCCTGAGATCCACTAGAAAGACAACTTCCTGGTATTTGAGTGGCTTTACTGCCAGTCCATCGTAGGAACATCAGCTAGACATACTCAGTCACTGCAGTATTTCATAACTGATTAATATCATGATATTACGTGACCTAATATCTGTGAGTGCAGCAGCAGCCGGTGAATTGAATGACCTTTATGACATCTGTTCTTATATCTCAGTATATTGAAGGCATTGGTCTGTGAGAGAGACTTATGAAAGGATTGCTAATTACAGACAAGTCCTGTGTTCAAATACTGTGTTTCCTATAAGCATTCTGGACTGCTGGTTGAACTGGGGTTGCATTTTAAATTAGTTAAATGCACTTCTAAAGCAAAAGTGCCAGGTCTGTTCCATGGCACAGCCAAGACCAGAAAGAGGGGATTACAAAGAAGGAAATGAGTGATTTGTCTGCAGGTCAAGAGGGCTAACAGTGTGGGTATAAAGCCTCCATTGACTACAAAGGTCACAAGGTCACGTTACTCCTCCACAGGAATCCTTTGTGTCTCAGAGACTGAAGGGGGCGGAAGTGAATCAAAGTGTGTAAACGTTTTGACTGCTGTGAAAGTCTGGACTCAAATGTGACGAGCCAAACAGAACCTTTTGCACACAACCTAGGGCTTCATCCAGGAAGTCTCTGTGCCTCCGACGATCAGCTAGTGAGGTTGGAGAGAAGGCTCTGACTGACTCTACGGATCCAATTTCCATAATCTGAAAGGACTCATGAGGCTCTTGGGAAACGGAGACTGCCAAGAATCTTTTTAACAGTTATTTTAGAAGGCCCTTGAGGTAAAAAATAAATAAAATAAAAACTATTTTCCCAGAGTGACCTGGGATCTTTCCTCCACACTGCATACATAGAAGCCAAACAACTTCATCTGCATGACTAACTATTTCCCTGCACTCCAGCATTTCATAGAGTACAAGCCCACAGAGCATCTTACACGGGGAGCAAGGAGGTGAAGAATCCAGCCCCCACTGCCACCCTTCAGTTCTCATAGCTCTGGATGAAAAAACAGACTGGTTTGGTTCTCAGGGTAGTAGCACGAGCAGTCGCTCCTCTAGACTGAATATAAATACCTCAGAAACGAAACCTTCCTAAGCCGACAGGTGCATCCTGTTGAAGTGTAAATTCATTGGGTTCCCATGAGACCACTGAAAGGGCAGTTTGACAATTTATCTTTACAATCATAAGTAGACACGGGTAAGATACCGGAAATGTAACACCAGGTTAGCGCTGAACTGTCACTTTGATGTACTTTTAATTTCCCCTTTCTCGTTTGCACATGAAAGTGATGTCAAACCACCGTAAACAGGGCTAAATACAAGAACACTTAGGATTGTCAGCCCGTCACAAAGGCTAAATGTGTAGACTAGCAATGCATTATCAAGAAACGTGCCAACTGAAAACGCTCACTCTAACCTAATGATCTGTCCCGACGCGAACCAATGACATTAGCAAAAGAGTCTTCAGAGGATCCCGCCTTGAGGCCAGCCAATCAGGCTAAAGGTGCCACTTGATTGGAGACCAACCAATCAACTGAAATAGTGAGGTAACGGCTGACACTTGGTATTATCGTCCACTAAACAGGAAGAGTCCCTCAGGGACAAGCATTTCAATCACCCAGTCCTAATCAGACCACAGGGAACCCTTTCATTCTCGGTGTAAGTCACTCCCATTAACATCCACAGGAGTCAAAGGAATTTCTTCCGGTCATTACAGCAGTGGTGACAGATTGGTTTGTCCCCGACTCAAACCACCAACGCTGTTTCAAATTACCTTTGTCTTGGAATGGCTGATCAAAGAGGAAAACAAAAGAAAACACAAATCGGTTTACTGGATATGTTTTAATCTAAGTCCACTATTTTGATGTTGCTGGACTCATTGTTTTTATATATGTGTGAACATTTGCATGGTAAACAATATCGATTTAGGAAAATTGGAATTTGACCAGAACCAATCCAAACACAAGTTGATAAGAGAGCCAAAATGTTACATTCAGTAGTCCATTTGATATTTAAGCAAAAATCCCAGTTTAGAAGCAGAACAGCATTCAATCAGCCAAATCCACTAAATTCCACAGCCAATTCTTCAGGAAACAAACCACAACACACATCCCTTTCATCTACAGTTAGCCAATTTGACGTGGGGGGGCTTTACATATGGATTTCCATTAAAAGCTTGATTCAATTACGGGGAACGAAGTCAAGAAAAGGGAGAGTCTCAACTGCCGTAATGTGTTTAAAGAGCTTCAGGAGCCTCCACCGACCGGCAAGTCAACTCTCATCCAGTTCAGTTGAGGTTCTCCTCATTTACTCACAGTGGAGTACAGTTAAAGGAAGCCCAAGTACAGCAGTATAACATCTTTACAGGGAGTGGAAAGTCAACAGGACACACTGACATACTATATGCTACACTACCAAATTAGAGTCATCCGTCCCCATAAAAATATACATGCATTAACACCAAAATGAAATAAAAAAGTTATATATAAACTAGGGCTATCAAAATGAGTACATCAACGCATGCGATTAATAGAAAATGCTCACCACCGTTCATTCTTTGGTCACCATTAATGCAGTTTTCGTTTTTTTACCTCAGAACCATAGTTAGTGCTTGAGCTGAGCGGAAACTGCCACTTATTCATTTGCAACAAACTTTTTTTGGCACGACTTGTGCTGGAGTGGCCGAGAGTGCCCAATGATAGCTTTTATCAATATTACAATGTAGAGTAGCCTACAGTACGCATACATGTCGGGAATTGTGTTTACACGCCATTTGTGTGAGAATCCTGCCACTAAATGGCGTGTTAGCGCTTTCAACGACGACATGCCGTTTATGTGTGAATGGGGTGTAACAGCACGTTTGAACGCAATCTGTGCTGTTCCAAGTTGGAAAGGGGAATATAGGAACAGCCTTGCTTCTCCTCTAACCCTTTTCCCAAACTGATCCCTAGATGCTGTGCGTTCACAAATCCAACTATTTACCTTAATTTTAGAATGGTATGTAATTTTGTTTTGTTGATAGCCTAAACAAGACATGTATTTAGTCGCCAGTCACATTTCCACTAAAACATATTATTATCGCATAACTAACAACTTCTATGCTGAGCATAAATAAATTATATATCTAATCCTGATTTATGATTCCCCTATTTAAGTATTGGAAATTATTTAATAAAGACACATAGTTGGCTATGGCCAAACACCTATCAAAAAAGCTACTGGTTTGCAGGCCCTGACCTGAACTCCATTCTAACCATATTTTAGCCTAGTAATCAAAGTACGATACCTCAATCCCTTAGCAACAGCTCTAAAGAACAAAGTCGTGCACCGGGAATCTTCAGAGGATTGGAAAAACTAGACGGCACAGAGACGGTGACTGGTTTCAACAGGGTAAGTTGATCTCTTTCCAGGGGAATAGGTGTTGAACCAGTGGCATGGAAACCCTGGGCAACCGTCTGCCCTGTTGGTTGGCAGTTGCATCACATTGTTCTAAACGCATTATAACGCCTCAAATGTATCTGAGGAGATTTTACTGCTCTAATTCCTACAGCACCTCAGGTCAGCTTTTGCAGACATGAAAGAGACCGGCAGAAGAGCAGCTCTTCATCTTACTTTTGGCTTAGTCTATAAGAAAGTTTTTCTGATATTAAATCTGAATGATAAAGCATGAAATGGAGTGGGAAATGCCGGAATGGTAATGTCAGTCTAATCACCTGATGCCATGTGAAGAGTTATCAGCAGAAAAAGCTAACTCTTTGACTCATGTAAAACAACAGTTAGCATGTGTCACTTGGCTTGACCGAGACAAGATATCTGGGGCTGGCCAGTCTTCTTAAATTCTTTCTGCATTCCGGTCTAAGCCTGGGTGGTCATGACACCATTGATTGGACTATTGATTTAGAAAACCAACTAGCTAACTGAAGCTGTCTGCCGGGTCGTGTAATGAGGAAAGTATTTCCAAAACATTTTCTTGGATGTGTATTACCCAAGAGATCTGTTTCTGATATTTTTCTGAAAGATCTGATGTGAAAAGACACAATGGGAAATCATTTGTGATAGAGATTTTGTACTTATAGCAAAAAAACATTCCAAACCCACGTAAACAAAAATATAAACAAAAGATAACTGCACTTAATTACCTCAGTATGAAAGATAATAGGTTGTAGTTTGTATTACCACAGAATTACCAGTGGTGAACTACTTGACCGACGCCAACTTGACCAGACCAGTCAAACTGAATACAGGTCTTTCTTCGTGCTCTTGTGATTTTGTTCCCAACTGCTGCAGTTAGGTCCACATTTCTGGGCTTTATGCAACCTTTTGGCGGCTATGTTGCGGCTTGTCTCTGAGAACATCCCTAGGCTGTGTGCTTTCCCCACAAAACCTCTAAAATCCACCCACTCTCAAGAATGAATCACACACACTAGAAATAACCAGCAAGTCCATTTCTAGGACTACTGGGTAGCCAAGAACACTCATCCTTATCCTAAGCCAGGGTCACACAAAGTAAAAAATTTTGTTAGTTGCAAATTGCCGGTGAAATAATCCACTTTTGGTGTTGACTGTCCAACACCATGATAAGGGCCAGAAGCTTTTCCAGACCAGGAAACCGAGTCCCATGATTAGGAAAGATATTCAGGCACAAACACAGTCAAGCCAGTTCACAGGCCATTCGTTCTCATGACCCCCCTCCAGGCACTGAACAGGCTTCCCCCTGGGGAACATCCACAGTCCAGCAGCCCGTTTAACCAGCAACTAGGAAGCCTTAGGACAGATGTATGCAGGCCACCTAATGCCATCACAACCCGACCACAGTCATACACGGTGGACACTGTTTCCCAGACAACATAATCTAGCCACGAAACTAAACCATAACGGCTGTTCCATGGAGAACAGCCACGGACCACATTGCATTCACAACCTTATGGACACTAAGGCGCCTGGTGTCGGTCGACCGTGGCGACGATTCGCGAAGCCATGTACACGACACCGGTATCCAGTGTCTACCAAAGATCTGTGAAGGAGACATGACGGGAAAACAGCTCCTCACATCTGTTACCAATGAGGATATTTCTGCTGTGAACTTGTGAAAGACTTGTGAAAGAGTCAGAGGCAATGATCCACAGACAGATGGAATGAGAACCACCAAATAAATCACGAGCTCTAACAAAGATGAGGAATATATGGGGTGGGGGTGGAATAACCTGATATTCAAAAATCACCATATCCTCTATAGCCTCAGGGTCAGGTCGCAACCTTTATACAAATCCTAAAGGAGGCCCATACATTGAGTTTACTGGCTTAGGTGAGACATTGTAATTACTGAGTGTCATGTCCTGGCTATGCCCCTAGCCATCTTTGCGCTGGCTGGGGCCATAGCCAGGACATGGCCTAAATAGGTGGCTCTAGCCACCTCTGTGTGCTTTGGTTTCCCCAATTGGAGGCAGGTGTTCGTTATTGCCTCCAATTGGGGAACCTACTTATGTTGAATGTTTGTGCACGTAGTTGTGGTTTATTTTGGTTGTT
>JACXGJ010009750.1:0-23542 GCA_016801105.1 Esox niger | reverse complement strand
GGCCACCAGTCAACTAAGGTCCAGGCCACCAGTCAACTAAGGTCCAGGCCACCAGTCAACTAAGGTCCAGGCCACCAGTCAACTAAGGTCCAGGCCACCAGTCAACTAAGGTCCAGGCCACCAGTCAACTAAGGTCCAGGCCACCAGTCAACTAAGGTCCAGGCCACCAGTCAACTAAGGTCCAGGCCACCAGTCAACTGAGGTCCAGGCCTCCAGTCAACATCCTCAGTTCTCCTCAACTCACAGCTGTTTCCTCCCTGAACAGGGATGTGTTTGAGAGGAGGTATTGTGTGTGTGGGGGTGGTTATAGACTAATCCCTTGAGAATGTGTGTGCGTGTGCTACCGTGAGTGCGCAGGCATGCATGTGTGTCTGTGTGTGAGAGTAAGAGAGAGGCCAGTGTCAGGTGTGTGTCCCCCACTAAAGATGCTGCAGCTTTAGTGCCTCCAGTGGTTGATTTATGGCTCTTGTTAAACCATCCGTTAACCACAGTCACAGAGAGCTAGGGAAATACATAAATACACACAAGTTCACACATACACGCACACGCACATTTGTGCAGATCAACGCTCTCAGACTAGCTTGGAGCTTTTGCTTAGATTCTGGGCGGGCAAGCTGGAAGGGATTGTGCATCCGTGTGTGCGTGTGCATGTGTATTGGGGTGTCTGTTTGTTGTTATGGGTGTACGAGGGTAAATATACAGACTGAACACGGTGTGGTGCGGAGCTACACATTACTGACTCAGTTCCTCTCAGCATGACATCATCTGTCGGGAAGCCCTTCATTAGACAGCGTCAATGGCAGAAAGATCTGAACCATTCGGATAAAAGAGGCGGCTAAAGAAAAAGAACCCAAAATGGAGAAGGGGTATGTGACCACGGAGTGTCTGAAGCTATACTTCTGATGGCAAATCTAGAGGACCGAAAGACACTGAAGAAACTGAATACCCAAGTTAACTCTCTTAAAGGTATAGCTTGCAGATATTATAAAATGTTGGATTGGTTTTCATACCCTCTAAGTCTGTGGACATGGTTGGACTGCAACCCTTCCAGCAAAAAACAAATTATAAATTGCTTTATTACCCTGTCAATGATTATTACAGTATCTCACTCAACAAATACTGCCACCAGAATAATCAAAACATGAAATTACTTATTTTCAGCTTGGCAGACTACCATGAATGTTACTCAGGGCACAGTGCGATGTCCAGCCAGGAATATCATTCAGCTTTGGAGCTGGGTGATAAGGCTGACATTTACTCATGCAAACACACTGACTGAGGTAGAAACCAATGTGTGTGTGTGTGTTTGCATGTGTGTGAACAAGAGCTGATAGCACATGTGAGTACCTAACATGAGTGTGAGTGCCCAGATTCTGGTTGTATATACGGTTGACATACACTAAATATGTCTCAGTGTCAGAAATAGCAATAACAACCATGAAATTATTTTGAAATACCCCTCTCAACCCTTCGCCAATGTCTAAATGTCTTGACTAATAAACAGCACAAAATACATAAATGCAATACAGTAGTGTTTCTAAATCTCTGGAACTATGAACAGACAGACCAAAAGTATATTTATTGATGACGATTGAAATCAGAAAATGTTTTCCCATTTGTTAGATATAAAAAGTGTGAGCCTCCCTCCATCTTGGATTTACAGAGGTCTATTTACATATCCAGTGTGTTTTATAATCCCAAATGACTGGATAATAATTGTGTCCAGTTGCTTATAAAAGGACTGGAAAAGGTATGCACATGGGAATATTCTGGATAAGATCAACAGCTGTGGAAGTAATACCACTGTACATAGAGAATAATACAATCAGAGTATTTTATTCAGAGAAATTTCATTTAGTGTCCTTGGTAGTTTCTTAACCATATACGTGAGGCCTTGTGATGTGAGCGGGGAGGTTCAATGGCTACAGCCAAAAGTAGCGGCAAAAGTGAACATCCCTGTATCGTCCCTCTTTGTAGGATACACTGAATGTTACGAACTTGGCCCTGTCCGTAAAATCTCAAGGTTAATACATGTTTTGAACAATGTTACATAAAAAAATTGAACTTTTAAGGTTAAGTTCAGTTAAGTTTACTATTTTTAAATGCTATTAAGATATAATTACAGTTGACAATGAAAATGTATTGCATTAGCACTGTAAGCCACCTAGCACCAGAATTATCCGTGCATATGACAGCTAATGGTCATGTCCATGAAATTTGTAAGATCTTATTGTATCAATTATTGCACTAAGATGTAGACTGTGGGAAACAGAAATCAAAAAACGATATCTTGCGTGAGTGTTAGTATGTCAGATCCAAGGCGTCGTAAAAAAAGAAAAGGCCTGAAACAATACTACCACCGGTACAATATTTTTACATGTATATCCACATTTATTGGAGAACAATGTCTACCCAGTCTCCCTTCATGAAATAAATTCCCACGATTACGACCACCTGTTGCTTCACTCGTTGGTGTCCCGTGTGGAGGTGACAAAATTTTCAGCTAAGGAAGCTAAATTTTTAGCAGCAGGTTGATGATGCCGGCGACACTCGGCCTGTTACCCAGATCGATAGTTGGGCTCAGCTGAGTTCCTCGATTTGTAGCAAGCTAGTAAAGGATATACCATCTTGTCCCTCAAGCGTTTCCCATAGATGTCTATTGCGGCACAGTGGTGAAAGCGCTTCCTGGGAGACAGTTGTTGTTGTACTCAGAGGACTGCTGGTTCGCACCCAGCTCAGAGCGGTCAGACATTAGAAGAAGCAAAACCATTACATTCAGTAATTAACTTCTGCTAGTAAAATCAAATCCACAAACAAGGATGAGTCGTTATCAACGGACATCAGCGTTTCTCGCGCTGGTCACCGCCAAAGTAAGACTATCCAGAGTGTGCAATCACAAACACCATTCCATAATAAATAGAAACATATAAATATAAATAATTCTACATCATTTCATTTAATAAAACTTTTCATGTGTTATTTTTAATGTTTCCTGCGAATGGCCTTAAGTCATACTGAATGCTTGGTGCCTATGGACTGCAGACAAGTTTACCCTGTATATTAAAATGCCACCTAAGAACAGTACTTGGCCTGGTCCCCACTGACATTACGACACCCTGACGGAGTGGGGCAAGGTAAACCTTGCTCAGAAACAAGGAGCATCCGATCGTGAATTCTTGGAGAAGGAAGAGTGAGCACGCCCAGCGTACCCATCAACAGGGTAACTGTGAGAGGGACAAAGCTTCAAGTTCCCCTGCATGTCCATCACTGACGAAATGGCCCAAGCACACCAACAATGGGTGAAGACGACACAATTGCGCCCTTTTATCCTGAGGCAGTGGATTTAATTCCGGAGAACTGTCACAGATGTGTACACTATCGAGAACATACTCTCAGGCTGCATTATCGCCTGGTGCCGAATGCTGCCTGCCCACCAAGATAGCCTATTTATTTTACTCCACCATCTACATCCACTCTCATACATACCCTAACACTTCCCAATATTCCCATTCACTCCACACTGCCATCCAATGTACAGTATGACGACTGATTGCTTACCATTCACTTACATATTCTGTATAATTTACTTTGTACAGTTGCGGATTTCAACTGTATGGACTTTCGCTTTGTAGGTTAGCATTATGGGCTCTGTTTAAACGACCGCATTGTTTAATGCCCGAAACTGAAAGGGTCCTGGATGCAGCCCCATTGAGTTACAATGACTGACGTCTGTATGCTTGTTCCTTAAACAAGCCCATTCTACGGTACTGAAGTGCCCTTGTTGGGTTCCTTTACCACAGACTAAATAGGGAGCAGTGCACGTTAATGCGCTTTACAGCCACAAGATGAGAGGGGATGCCATAAAGTCCCTGATTGATGAAAGCCAGGCTCGGGTAAGTGATAAAATATGTTTACTGTCACTGCGACATGTGCATCTAATGTACGCACAAACACGAACGTGCAGTCACCCACACAAATGTGAACACATATATGCACACATACATATACATACATAAATACATACATACTATATGTAGTGCTATTCCTTAAGTCATGCTTCCGTGCACCATTGGGACAGGAATATCCTGATGGAGAACTAGGTTTTCCTAATCGATAGCCAGGTGAAGCCTATGCATGAAAGAGAACTAAAGAGGTGGAAACCCAATACTAGTCTTGCTATGCTACCGACACCTTATTTTGGCAGAACTCTATTCCGTGACCACAAATGTTTGCTTCGCCTTTGCAAGCAGTCTGGATCTGACTACTTCCAAGACGATTTCCAGATAAAAAACCAACAAAAAAACTGTTAGAACGTTCTCACTGGTCCCAGCAATTGGTGGGTTCAGCCTGATTGGCCCCAGAACCAATACGTGGACAGAACAACTGTGCCTCGTGTTAAAAGGGCCTTTTGGACACCAGAGGCCTCTGCCCTTTACTGTGGTAGACAGATTGTTCAGTACGATCCGTACTGGAGGGGAAATTGGCTCATTGCACACCACTGTCTGCAAGGCTGCCAGGCCGTTATCCCTCTGACCCATCGACAGGGTATAGTAGAAAAACGCCCATCTGGGCCCATTTTAGTTTGAAGATAAGCATCAACTGCCTGTTGCCTATCCCAGTGCATTGCATTCAAAGGGACAATATTTTGGTTGCACCAACTGCTGCTCGTGTCAACGTACGATATTCAATGGGGAAACATCAGTGTAAACCAAATGGTGCTTATGACAGTGCATCATGTTCAGTTGGAAAAGTGTCAACAACTGAGATCTGTCGTTTGTGCAAACGTGAGATACTCAAGAGAGTAGTTCGAAAGAAATCAGTGCCCCCAGGAAATGAAAAGCGCAGGACAGGTTGCCATTGGTGGAGCTGAAGGAGAGCAGAAGACAAAAATGACTGTATAGTGACAAGTTGCTTATCATTACTGAAGCCTTGTTTCAGAGGTTCTAAAAAACATCCACCAGCGGTGCCCAACCCTACTCCACCAATTCATGACCTACTGGATGAGCAGTGGTCTATTTCAAGCCCGGCAATACCACACTTGATTAACAACTCATTACTGTGGGTTTGATGGGTTGAAACAAAACCGTGCAGCCTTCCGCCAGGATTGGCCTGCTCTGCTTCTAATACAATATCTGAATTATTTGTGATGTTTAACTGTGTTTTAGCATATAAACTCGGCTAACATAGAGTATGAATACACATCACCCATGACAAATGGATTCAATTTCCATGGGGGATCAGTACAAAAAAAAGGGTGAAAATACATGCACTTCCTGTTGAAAGTTGCTCGGCATAACAGCTACATTTAAAATATGAAATGTAAATACCTCTTTTTCAATGGAAAAATATTAGATCTGCCTATATTTGCAGATTTCGACCATTTGGAGATTGTCAGTACACAACAAACAATAGAAAAAGATGACTCTTTGGATGTAGGGTTATTTATGGTGCCTGAGAAACAGAGAGATAAAACATTAAATTAACATAATACAATACAAATTTACAAGGATTTCCTGTGTTGTCTGAAATGTTATTGATCAATTTTGTGGTGACCAGAACAAATGTCAGAAAGTAACTTAAAGGAACAGGGTAAGTAGAAACCAGCCAATGCTGCGGAAGACCCAAATCCTTGTCTGCATCTGATGGCTTGTACTTCAAGGCCAATTCCTTGAGGGACAGTAGGAAATCAAGGAAAGTGTTCACTTTGCATGTGGAAAAGTCAAGCTTCGAACATGAGACAAAGTGTTGCAGGCACAAAACCATTCTTGAAATCTCTTCTGCTATTTGCTTTACCGTAAAACAAGTTTCTTAAATGCAGCATGCCCTAATAAACCAATTCTCACCTGCCTTGGCATTGCTGCTGTTTTTCTGACCATGTGGAAATCCCCAAAATGTGCCCCTGGGCGCCTATGCTTTTTAAATCCGGTTCTGGGTGTGCCATTATTAAAGCAGTAACCATGTCCCAGCTTACTGATCAACTGTAGTCAATAAAATAGGCACCTTGTAGTTACACAGTCAAATTTTATATGCGTTAACATATCCGTTTAAACTCAGGAGACATGAGGTCTTGGGCCACACCTCCCAGGTACCAGGCTTGAAAGACTCGTTGCGGCCCCAGTCCAAATTCCTTCTGGTTGCCCACATGCATTTATTATTACAACCTGTACTCTAAAATGTTCACCCAGCACAGCTAGAATAGGGTTGGTAACTCCTCCAAGCCTGGTTCCTCTCTAGGTTTCTTCCCAAATTTCAGACCCTCTTAAGGACTTTTTCCTAACCACTGTGCTTCAGCACTTTTGTTGCTTGCTCCTTGGGGCTACAGGCTGCGTGTTTTGTAAAAGCACTTTGTGAAAACCGCTGATGTAAAAGTGTTTCATGAATAAATTGATTGATTCATATAGAACTGTTTAGGGACTTTTGATAGCTGTAGTTGTTTGTCAACAAATGGTGATTTACCATTCGGAACTATTCATCAGCCTGAACAATCTTTTACAATTATGCAACACGCGACAAGTTGTTTGAAGTCACACAGTGTTAAATAAAGGAGGTTGGAGGAGGCGTTGGCACAGTGAAGCCCCCCTTGCTCATCTCTTCCGTGAGCTTAGATAATGTCAGTATATGTGTGTTCTCCGACTGACACGGTTGAGATGCTGCCAAGATACAACCGGGGCAACCAGAATACGCCATGGAGGGGCTATGTATCCTGTTAGTGTAGTAGTGGGCATGTCTGCACCAAACTTGAGAGGCACGGCTACCATCCAGATCAGGGGGTTATGTGAGGTTGGCTGAAAGTGTGTGTGTGTGTGTGTGTGTGTGTGTTTGCGGTGGTGGCTGAAAGCTGGAGGGGGATACTCCATAATAGGCCTTCTTATCTCCCATATTCATTTCTTCCCTCTGGTGAAAAAACAGGTCCACCCAGGGAAACTGCATCCCAATACGACCATTGCGGCTCAAACTTCATTAATGGTAATGGTAAATATGGAAGGAAGCGTGAAACTGCTAGCCTGCAATTGGGGAAATGTGTGGGGGGGTGACTTGCTCTTGGGCATCATTACAACTGTGTTTGTATGTTTGTTGTGCAGTAAGGTGACACTCCAAAATCTAGCTTCTCCCATTGCACATATTCCCTCCATTTCTGTATCATTGGTAACTATAAGTAGACATCTGCAAGTTTATCTGTCACTTATCCAACAGAGCTGGAGCTCGGCCCTGAAGCTATGCGACTGAGTAAAAGCCATGAAATAAACCGGTTTTCTTCAATTTAACACAGACTGATTGTTATTTATATTTTAACACCATTATTTCTATTTGTTGTAGTGTTTCACTGATTTCTTACAATCTTCGGACAGCAGCGGACTTGAGGTTGCTTTCCTTCTTGCTCTCTCTTTTGCTTTATCCTTTCTCCCGATTCTCTCTCTTCCTCTCCTTTTCCTATGGCTATTCATGTCTGTCCAGCGAAGCTAGAATCAGCTATGAGTCCCGAGCCTTGGCGAGAGAGAGGGAGAGGGAGAAAGGGAGAGGGAAATAGAAGGAGTGCTGCTAAACCGATAAGACTGCTGTTGCAGAGAGGGTTTGCTTCATCTATCACTCTATTTTCCTCTCTTTCTCTGGGTAGCTGGGGGCTTTTACGTAAGCTAGTGTGGCATGCTGGATGTTCCAAGGGCTGCGGAACATTCAGGCTCCAAACCATCAGTACAGACAAAGCTGAAATGAGAGAACGGCAGCACGTTGTATTATTTGGGTTTATTTTGCTCTTATTTTATGTGGCTGCATATTTAAATGTATTTGTATTTAATGTGACGATTAATGATACCCTGTACTCCAGGTAATCCTAAACCCAAGCCATGCACCTACTCTGGGGAGGATTAGGCAAATACTGGCATAGTGCAGGACGTTGACTGAGCGAAAGTGTCTCTTTAATTCTACGTTTGAAACTGGGTGCAGATGTGAGCTGGTTTTAAATGGTGGAAGAACACTCATTGGCTGCATGGATATTTTCTCCTCTCATTCCAGTCTTTGCAACGGCAACGGTGTTTTCGGCAATCTCAAGGAGTATATTACCCCACACAGACACCTCAAAACCCATATCCCGTCTCCTTCCAATCTCACGTGCTAAAGTATGGTCATATGAGTGTATTCACTTTTCGGGGTTCTGTTAATGTTCACAGTTTCACTAAATAAATGGCCCAAGGGCATTAGCACAGTACAAGGCTGCGTTCAATGGACGACTGGACAAAAATGTACCAAAAGTGGGAGGGTCTACTCAGAATTGTGTTTAAAATGTGTAAACGTATGCCCTATTGAACATGACCCAGATGATAGTAATGGCTGAGTGTGTAAGGACGTTGACATGGCTCTCCCGGACTGTGAGGAGCTCGGAAAGGCAGCCGGCAAGACCATGGTACTGCGCTGCTCTGCCTTGCCTGTGACATAACGCTGGAAGAAGGGCTACAAATGTGTGTGCGCCCGCATATGTGTATGTGTGTATGGCCCCCCCCGAAAACCCCCCAAAGATGACAGACCCCTGTGTGTATGTGAGTGAACGTGCACGCTAAATGGAGTTAGTGAGTAAGCGTTTGTGCATGCCTGCGTGTGCTAAATGGAGCATGTGCATGTGTGCGGATGACCCCTGAACACACTCTGCAAAGACATCAAGCCCCCCCACCCCCCCCCACGAACACCTCCAACGCCTGCTCTGCCGTAACACTGACATACGACTCCTCTTTCCAGACAAGAAGCGTGAAAAGACTGAATGAAAATCAGCACCGGCTTTGGGAATTACAATAACGACTCCCATCGCGAGTCAACAGTGCGTCGCACGGCGCCGCGTGGCCATCCCCCAGTATCAGGCTGCATCGCCTGACACAGGACAGCGCGTTGACGCTGGGCGACCTTGCAGATGTCAACATGGTTTTAGTTTTTGATCCCCCCCTTACTCTCATCCATGGTCTGGAGATTAGGTCCAGTGACGTCACGGGGCCGGCTATTTGACCTAATTTTGAGCCTTATGCATTATGTCAGCATGCCCCGTTCCCATACGTTATATATCCCCAAAAACTGTTCCGGAAATAGCATATGACGTTTCAAATTGGCATTAGAATATTTAGGATAAATGTTTGTTTTCATTTTCATTTCAAACTATACCACTGGATATATCCCTTATCCTATGCTATCCTAATTTTGAAAGTATAGAAATACGATTTTCCATTACATTCACAACAAGAAAGTGTTGGGCTCAAAGCCTTGTGGAACAAGCTAGAAAGTTAACTAACTAAGTTGTTTAAAAAATATATATATTTTCATGAACTTTTTTTTCATTTTAATGGTCATCAAATGTAGCATGCAAGCCAATGATAGCAAACCTCATATTAAATGAACAGGACAAGGTTAGAGATTCTGCAAACCAGAGCAGCCCACTGAACATTGAATTAGTGCAGTTTGAAAATGATTCATTTTTTTGTGACTCAAGACTGATTCATTTATCTAGTGACTCGTACAATTGTATCGTTCATTCGAACATTTGACAGCGTGTTTCTACAACATGATCACTTGCTTCATACCCGGTCGTCCAGCTCAGTTCTATGATCAATGTCTATGTACATTCACAGAGAAAAATAGATCCCATCACTACATTGAAAAGCTAATTAACTATGATGAAAAGCTAGTTAACTATGCTAATAAGCTAGTTTACTATGCTGAAAAGCTAGTTAACTATGCTGAAAAGCTAGATAACTATAATAAGCAAGTTATCTATGCTGTAGCTAACGATTTGTAATTAGTTAGTTAGGCTAGCTTACATGACTTTTCAAAAATTCTGCCCCCTGTGGACTTAAATCGTATTAGGTTGGGGCAGCATATGTTTAACTTCATGAAGCAAGTTCTTTGTCATGTATAGTTTGCAGATATGTCCTTTCTAAACATCTCAGAAGTTAGCTAACCGCAGTAGTTAATTATGTCATTAACAGGAAGCATCCTTTAATCACTAATGTCTTTACTTACGAGTCTACAATAGAGAGTAAGCAATAGTTTTTATTGACACCACAGATGGTGATGATTGACAATTTTCAATATCTCCCATTTACATTATAAAAGATGTACAGACAACACAAATCTTGCTCTAAGTGAAGTTTATCTTACTAAAACGACTGTAGTTTAAAGAAGCCCTTTAAAAGGCACCACACATTTAGGAGAGTGGTTGAACTAGACAGCAAAATTAGTCATCAAACAGTGATTTCAACTTTTATTTTAATGCAAAGGTATTCAACTCCCTCAGAGAACCCCAGACATTCCATTTATTCAGTCTATTCTGGAACTAGCACACCTGATTAGACTTGTCAGCTAATCATCAAGCCATTGATTGGTGAATCAGGTGTGCAAGTTCAGGGCTACAACAAAACTGCAAAATTTCCCTGAGGAGAGGTTTGGATAGCTCTGTTTTAATGTGTCCATTCTTAATTGCAATGGTACCTTGTTGCTCCTAGTAGCTACATATATAAAGATGACATACATGCATTTGCTTGCTTTTGAATTAATAACAACTCTTTAACCAATGAGATTGTAGCTAGTTAATTAAGCTATAGCAGCTAACACTTTTATAATTTGGCAGACACTCTTATACACAGTGACATATACAGGAGCAATTTGGTATTAGGTAATTAGTGGATATGCAGGCTAGCAAGCAACTAGAGCATGGCGATAGTAAAAAACAGAAGAAATATTATGTTTACTTCAATGGGCAAAGGACAAATAAAATAACATTGGGATGGAATCATAGAATTGGTCACCTTGATATAAGCGGACTTAACAGCAAGCCAGTGTGAAAAACCAGTGCAACAGTGTTGCAACTGAGATGCTTCCCACCGACGGTTGTCTTCTACTGAGGAGTGGACTAGCTTCATTGGACTGCTGAATCACATGTCAAAGCTATCTACGCTAAGTGTTTACATCCCACTTGATTATATTTCAGTAGGATAGCAGCCTACAGTGGGCAACACAAGCAATAACTTCAATTTAGCAACCATCTGGATGTCACCGTGATACAGTCTACTGCTAATTGGGGAGAGCTGGAGCTGCAGGCCGACGGCAACATTATAACACGGGCACAGTGTTGGCACTCGGTTGCCAAGCACAGCTGTACTGCAGTCAGCACAGGCAACTAGATAGCAAAGCCTGTACCAGGCCACGGTGATCTCTAAACCTCATTCATCATAGTAATTTTTATTGAAAGCATCCAGAATTTATGTCTATATAATTTCAGGTTTGTTTATTTAATTTAATCACTCAGGTAAAAACAGAATCATTCTGAACACTCTCCTTTTACGCTCAGTAGAGAAGCTTGCAATTATTGCTGAAGAGACTTGCTACAAGATGAGCTGTTTTAGTTCAACTGACTAAATGAACTAAGTTTGTTCATCCACACCGAGCATAAAAAAGACTGATGTCCTAAATTTCTTTGCCCCACATTTTCATATAACTTCCCCCATTAAGCCATAGCATGTTGTATGGGTCAGCATGGCTAGCCACATCGTGTAGAGTTGTAAATGGCTCTCCAACATTCTTTGGTAAAAAAGGTTAACGGTTACAGATTAAACATAACCTCAGGAATACATTACGTTTCTCACTTTTCCAAAAATTATTCTATGCTCCACAATGCCAATATATGACAATTACAATCAATGAAGCCAAACTTATTTTCAGGCAGATATGACTTCTCAGTTGCGCTTGTGAATTTCGCCAATCTGCAGCCAGGCCTGGTTTCGTCACTCGCAGTTCACATCGTGGACATCTTTAATTAGGTCATTCTAGCCTTGGTCTTTCCATGTCTCTGTATTTCCTTCTCCATGTCTCCCTCCAGCACTAAAGAGTAGAGTTTCGTATGGGTTCGGAGTGAAGCAGCAGACAGTGTGTGGAAGAAAATGGTACACAGATTAAATGCCCTCTTTTGCAAGACTGCTGAGGGGGAGGATATGCGTTAAAGCTTGGAAGCTTGAAATAGTCATCTCTATATTTGGTTCGGCAGAAAAATCACAGGGGAAGAGAAATTGCATTTCTGTTTACAAGGCGTGGAGGGTACATTGTAAGGTCCAGGAAGCCTGGAAACCTTGGAAGCCCCCATGGCTAAACTCTCTGTCTGCCTCATGTCCTCCCCCTCTCTGTCTCTCACTCCTCTCAGTCTCCCTCTCCTCCCTCTCTGGATCCTGACAGACAACAAACTGCCCTCTAGCCTGTAGGTTCTCTCTCTCTTTACTGCCTGAAACAATGGCAGGAGAACAATACAACAAAGGAAACCAAACCCACACTGTTACAGAGACGCAAACAGGCTATAAAATGTGATCTGAATGTCTTTTTTTAAGAACACCTACCCTGATAATTTTATATTTGTCTTTTGAGCATTGAGAAGGCTATTTACATAAATTATAACAACACGCCAAGATAAAGATAAACAAAAAAGAGAGAAATATGAATCCATTACTGTTTGTTTTGTTTGGTGTGTTAGTTTACAAGGCAGGGGGGAATCTACATATCAAGGTTATTTTTTGAAGAAATATATCTTTCCTAAGTGGTCAGTTATTGATTGGAAACCATTTTGTCTAAATAATGAGAGCATGAAATGCAGAACATGACTTGAATGAGAAATATCTTAAAGGAAGAAGAAATCTGGTAAAATCACCAAATTTCCAATATTTCTTTAGACAATTTGCAAAAATTCTGGGGAAAAAAAGTCAAGACCACAAATTCATCTAATTAAAGTGAATGAATCAATAAACATACTGGTAGATGAGAACCTTTAATAGCCATTTATCATCTTGTCTCACTTTTGGCCAATGTTTATGGTAAACTGCCAATCAGAAAAAGGAAACCAATTTTGATGGAAAATTCCAATAAATCGTTTTCCCACAGACATTGCTAAATACTTTTAGAGGTTGTCTTGTTTTTTTGAATGACAGCTTCCTGGTAACTTCCTTGGTGCATTTGCTTTCGGCCAGGAACTTTTAATAAACTGACTGATATTGAATGACAGCATTCTTTTAGCTCATGAAATAATCTCTCCTATTTGTTTATAATGCAGTGACAAAATGTTTCACAGTGGTAAATATTTCTTTCTATCTACATAGCCGGCAGCTCTTGTCAACTTCTTGACTGACACTAGCCAATGACGGGACACATCTAATACACAATATAATTTGCAAAGAGCAGTAACAGCCCCAGTTTACTAGATTTCAGTGTTGCGCAGATGCTGGTGGTGTACACTGCATTGGATATGAAATGTCCACACTCCCTGAATGAAAATGCAACGCCTGTGGATGGGAAGGCTGACAAATTGTGGGGAAAAATGAACTACAACCCAATGGTGACTAACAATATTTCAGTGGAATTAAAGGATAATGGGACACAATGAGAGTATAGAATGGGGGTTGTAACTGTTTTCAGATTGAAACCAATAACATTCCAAATGTAAAAAGGTCATTACAAAGGTAACATGAAGGTTTTTTGGTTGCATACTGTAGAGAATTCCAGTCCATAAGGAGCTAACAACAGATCTACATGATCTTATTATTGAAAGGTACAGATCAGAAGAGAATAGCACTAGCAGGACATTGCAAAAACAGAAGCCATTTCTCACAAAAAGGTACATCCAATAAATATTAAATCTTCCAAAACTATGAGGACAATGTGTTATGGTGTGATGAGACCGAGGTAGGCCTATTTGGCCTCACATTCAAAATATTGCACAAAGCCAGACAAAGCACAGCACATTACCCAAAGTAAACAGTAACTACAGTCAAGTATGTTGACAGCAGCATCATGTAATGGGGCTGCTTCTCTAGAGTGGACAATGAATAGCAAGATAATGTGGCAACAACCCCTGCTGCCTAATGACAAAAAGTTGAGAAGAATTCACAGTTCAATAAGGTTGACATGATTTGTGTTAATTTCAGCCTTACATTGAAGAGGACCTTCATTTTAAATAAGTGTTTGCATATTTAATATCAAATGTATGTTTGGGTTGTTCAAACCTGAAATATCTATAATCAACAAATGGATTTTAGGCCAAGTAATTAACTCTTAAATGTGTTTTTCTTCTCGATACTGGCTCATGGACAGTTGCTGGTCAAAGCCTTTTTGACTTTGGTCTGAGCCTCCTTGTCCACTGAACTGGGGCACATAATATCATACTGCTGTAAAATTAATTGCAGCCAGCAGGTCAAATGAATGACAAATAAGAACAAGCCATTCTGGAGAAACCCTTGATTTATTACAAAGAATTGTTCAAAAGTAAAGAATCCCTTGCAAGTCATTGTTGTTTGATTTCGAGTCAGTGAACAAGAAAGTTGGTTTCCCTCTCTTCAGGAGGGTGGGAACGAGGTTTCTGTTTGGATGTTGGAATGATTTTGGGTTGACGCATGTAAGTATGGTCAATGGGCATGTGGTACCAGTGGTTTCAATGTCCTTTCAACTCCACCACGTGAATCAAGACATCTTCCTGCGGCCTCGATCAAATCCTGAGTAAAGACAAACACAAGCTGCAGATGAAGGATCCATCACCACAATCAAACCCAGAATAAAGAGAGGGAGCACCAACTTGCTAAGAAAAGACTGTTTGGACAATAAAAACTTTAACACTACTGAAAATACTTTTTTTTTTTTTATTACTTCCTCCATTTCTTACTGGTCCATACAAAGCATTAAATAAGACCGCTTGCTGTATAGCTGTCAGAATAACACATAGAGGGCTCCTGGATGATGCATACAATAAGGCGTTCAAATCACACCAGGAAATGCCTCGAGGCCCACACATCTGCATCTTCAATTCTCCAGATTCTGCTGGGAATATCCATGGTGATACACAGCCGTAGGTGTGAAATGTAGAACGCAAAATTGGAAGGAGATAAAAATGGGAAACAAATGAGGGGGGAAAAAAATCACAATGGTAATGGATAGATATCCACTGGGAAAATAATTTGGTGCTGGTTATCAACACTAGCCTATATTTCTTGGTGTCATACTCTGAAAACCAAGAGATGTTGATGCCTGTTGATCCTGAGTGTGTTGATAATTAACTGAATATGGTTATTTTGGTATTGTTCTTCATCTCTGGCACTTCTGCCATGTCGGGTTGTAACAGATACTCACTCACTGTAGCTGGATACCTTCCCACGCCACTCTTTTGAGCGTCATCATGTCTTGACACCTAAATCCCATCAATGGATTGTATAATTAGCACAAACTGAACGTACAAGAGTGTGAATAGTCTGCATACCTTGTTATGGAAATGATTTAATGATGGTAGTAATATTAGAAGAGCCTGCAGTGGCTTCTTGAGTATAAGGAGTGAATTACAAGTTAAACGCTTCAAAGTTTTCACTTTTGTCTTGTTTTGGTCCATAGTGATAAGGCTTTAACACCAGTCCCGTGGGAAACATGTGATAGATTTTGGTAAAGGTTTAGTCGAATTTGTCTTCATATGTCTAGACTGACAAAATATAGGCCTTGTGTAGCTGAGTGAAGGCCTTCATAAAAGATTCACATTTTAATATTAAGGACAACTAAACATCTAAGAATCGCTATATGTGTTTTGATTAATGTACTCCGACCTCTAAAAATATCTCTATATTTTTTCTCATAGAGTGGCAATATAACCAAAAATGAAAAAGATATCTAACAGCACTGCCTATTTAAAGGCTGAATGTAAAAATGCTAAAACTAGCTCGCACAATTGCCAATGTGACTAACACTACTGTTTCAATGAGCTCATGGTGAAAGACAGCGCATCAATGTTTCTAGATATCTACATTCTTACTAAGAGAAAAATTGGTTCTTCCATAATCATTGCGGACCAAGGAAGTGACCCAGATCTGTTATGGAAATGATCAAGATGAATATGTGCATACGAGGTGGCATCTACAGACATGTTGCAGAGTCAAGTCAAAAGCGTGCTGTTCCTGTCTTAGCAAAGATCTACGGTCAGATGAACGCTGGCTATACTGAACTGTATCGACCCATTCATTAAAACTGAAGCCTCATATTGGCTAATCAACTGTAACCAGTCACTGGGTTTCTGTGATATGTAAGAATTATACTCTTCACACTCTGGTAATAATTTACTCTTAGATTAGTTTAACTACAATAAGTACATTTTATACTCGTATTTTCTGATATTACTTAAAATAATCAGATACGTTGCCCAGTGTAACATCTAGACATGGAGGCAGTGGCAAGAGCAGAATCAAAGGAGTTTTAATTCCACACAACAACCAAAGCTGAGCGTTATGCGCTGGAAATATACAGATATGTATTTCACTGAACAACGAAAGTAAACACAAGACATACAGGAACGTCAAAATATAAAAATGATGAACCAGGACTGGGAGAAAGGGACGGAACAAAATACACAGTACAAAATACAAACTAACAAGGAGAACAGAAACAGGTGAGGGCTCAACACAGGTGAACAGAATGAACTGATGAACCGAAACAAGAACAGGAAAGACCAAACAAGGACATGACAATAATACACATAACCGGAATACACATAAAACTTACAGGAACGAACAGTCATAATGTCCTATTTGTCTAAGAACTGTGAGGAAAAAAACTATTCGGAATCCGGTTTGGGTGGGATCACACTTTCGGCAATTACATGATAGTACAAATCTGATATAACTGTATTAATCATATGCTGTTCACGGGGGTAAGGGGGTGGGCTCTAGACCCTCCTTTCAGCCAATCATGTCAACGTACATAATACTTTCCATTTGCGTTTAAGACTGAGCATTTCACAGGCTAAAAGCTGAGACGACAAAGACTGCACAGGGCTTTAAAGTCTAATTTACTTCCACTTTCCCTGAAAACTAGTCCCTGATTTTGATTGAATAAGGCCCCTCACTGTACTCTCATATTTGTAAGCAATGAAAGGGAAGGTAAACCTTTTTATGTGTTCTTACTTTTTACTGTGACATTTTTCTTGTGCTGCACTAGTGTGTGTCAATTTAATAGGTGTGTATCTAGCAGATAAAAAGAGGACAAAAGCTTTCCAGGGTATATCCCATCACATTGGAATGTTGTCCACTGTTATTTTACTGCAATTTTATATATTTATGGCTTGAGTCAAGTACAATAAAGAAAGGGTTTTACTGAAAGATAAAAATGTTACTTTATTTGTGTCAGGAGTCTATGAAGGCTTCAAGCTTCAAGACTGACCTTCTGGCTGTATTTCTGTCTCCCAACTGTGTGTCTGTGTCTGTGTGTGTGTCTGTGTGTGTGAGAGAGAGAGACAGAGGGTCTGATCGGGACGAGATGTTAGTGTGCTTCAAGTGTCAGTCTCTGTGTATGAGCGCCTCTGCGTGAGAGTGTGAGGCAGGCATGTGATCACCTCGCCTCTCCTTTACACCGCGTGAGAGAGAGAGAGAGAGAGAGAGAGAGGGAGGGAGAGAGAGAGAGAGAGGGAGGGAGAGAGAGAGGGAGAGGCAGGTACAGCGTTAGGTCTAGTCCCTGCCCTTTACACAGTGCATCATGTGTGTGTGTGTGTGTGTGTGTGTGTGTGTGTGTGTTTGTGTGTGTGGGTGCGTGAGAGAGAGGGAGAAGCAGGGAGAGCGTTAGGTCTAGTCCCTGCCCTGTTCGTGCGTTCCCCGAGCTCTGATTGGCTGGAGTTTCCATGGCGACGGCAGCTCTGGTGAAAGGCGGGGGGGAGGGAGGAGGTTGTGGGAAGGTTCTGCAGGAGCAGCTGTATGGCAGCGCTGGCTACAGGCTGGAACTGCTCTGTCTCACGGCCCCTTGTGAGCGAAGAGAGAGGCTGCCTGACAGGCAAGCAGGCTGGCCTGAAGAGAGAGAGAACCAGGGGCCAGGGGCCTAGGCTAGAACTCAAAGCCCAGAGACAGCACCCTCCACTGGGAGAGCGGGGGAAGAGTGAGGGCACGGACGGGTAGAGAGATTAAACATGAGTTGTGCATGAACAGAGAGGAAGGGGAGGAGGGGGAAGGAATGAAAGCTCGAGAATGAGAAAGAGAGAGACAGGGCCATCTATGGGGAAAAAAAGAAAACAAAGATGGGAGCTGAAAAAATTATAAATAAAGAACATAATACAAAATAAATGGAACATTAAACAGCAGCAATACATTTAAATAATATAAATAATTACAAAAACATTGTAATGGTTCAACAACTAAGACCCCACAAATTTGTTTTAAGCTGGTTCCTTGCTAGAGAATCAGCCTAGGACTAGACAAAATAAGGCCGTTTCACTGGAGATCCTCCGTTGAACTTATAAAGATGTCTGGCTGTTTGTGTCCATTCAAAGGGGAAGAGTATAGTAATAGTTATTCATTTCGTGTCTTGAGAGTTTCTTTCAGAAAAGCACAATGTTCATCTCAAAGTAAAGAACGGGTGTGTTGTACATATAGCTGGAAAACAGGTCTACTCCAAAATCTGAATTACAGTATATTTCAACAAAAACAATTCTGAAAATCTGCTTACCCATTTTTTTGTTTTGTTTAGGATACTAAATATTTCAGGTAAAATATTGTCCCAATGACTCATAGTTTTTATATTGCAAGCTAAGCATAGAATTTTAGCCCTGGTAGAAGAATCCACAACTTCAATACTGCAACACTGTTAGCATTTTAGCATTGAGCAAGCTTACCATCCCCACATCAGGACCGCCCTGTATGGGATTCATATTTCCAAATATCATGAAAGAAGCAAATACACACGCCGAAACAATTTCAATTGGAGATAATGTGGGGTGGCTGAAAACGTGGTTTTAGAATCGAGTATGTTCTCAAAAAAGGCGTTAGCTTACACAACAAATGATCCATGTCAGAAAAGAAATCTACTTTTGTGACAGATCAGTGAGTTTGAACAAGAAAATGTCCATGTACTTCGTTGCTCATCAAAATGGACATAAACAATCCATGTGTTTTGCACTGTATTTGACAATTTCTGGGGAAAAAATCCAAAACGTTCATGCTGATTGTGAAAAAGGTTAATTTGACACTAAAAACTGAGAAGGGCTCAATGTGATGAACATTCATGCAAATACATAAGGTATAAAATATCACACCAATTTTATAATGAGTGAGAAATGAAAAAATGCAAATCTGATAAAAATGAAACATGCAGAATGGCCTACAAATGTGTATGTGACTCAACTAAAAGGTTGCGCCCACTAAAACACGAGTATAGTTAGAGGAAGTTGAACTTTGTAAAACTTTGTTTGTAAAACTATTCCGATATATAATACGTTTTTTTGGGGGTAATAGTGAACATGTGTCAGTGGGCTAGCTGGAGTAGCACGCGAACACACTAAACACGCGAAACTGTTAATCCAAGCTAGCACTTTCTCATCTTTCACTGACACTCAGATATGAATGGGAGTGAGTGATAGAATGGATTTCAGTTTGTGTTTCTATTGAAATTGATATCCAAAGTATATTAAAAAACAGCTTTTTGTTGATAAATCTTCAAACTTCCAGGAGTCTGGCGTTCAAGATTTTTGGTCAGATGTGATATTACTGAACTGTATGACAGAAACGCATTGTAACTCATTTAGAGGGGGATTCAGAAAACACAGGTAAATCTTCACATTTTCCCATTACATTTTTCATAAATATGATTCAAACTATAGGGGAGCTCTGTCTATCTCAGATTCAGTTGGAGGGAAGATGAGCAAGGTGTGAAAGACAAGTAGAAAAAAGGAGAGACAGGTCTGCACTGAACGGCCAATCCCCTTTCCTCATATCTGCCTTCATACAGCCAGACAAACAAAAAGGCAGATATACAGATCTCTCTCTCTCACACACCAACAACAAAGTTTGTACAGCTAACCTCATGGGGACGAGAAAATAGAAATTGCATGCTCCCTTGCCCTAATCTTAACCCTTTATCTAACCCTTACCTTAAGTCTTACCCTAACCTTAACCTAATCTAACCCTAACCTTAACCTCAATAAAGTCACATTTATGTCAAAACCTTACCTAGGTGTAATGCCTAACCTTAACCCTAAACTTAACCAACAATGCCTAGACTTATAAGAAACCCCAAATCAAAACCTAAAATTAATTTTAAGTTTGATCCTAAACCTAAATCGACTTTAGCCTCATGGGGACATGCAAAAGGTCCCCATGAGTTCCATCTCTTCTGGTTTTACTATACTCATGGGGACATTTGGTCCTCATGAGTATAGTCAGACCTAAAACACACACACACACACACACCTTCCTCTCTGTGAGATCTTGTTGAAACATGTTGACAGAGAATCTTCTTTCTCACTATATAGTCAGGGTGAGAGAGGAGTGGCATCAACTTATGAAACTGTGGCCCCTGCTGTTCAAGCTTAAAGCCGCCCCACTAAAAGGGAAATCCCATACAATCCCAGCCATTTGACTCAGCATGTCAATGTGTACAGGGGCCTGAAGAGATGCTCTCTACCTACATTGTGGTGAGGCTTGTGTGCGCAAGGCCTCTGTTTGTGAATACACAACGCCATGTCAACTAAGGGACATTAATCTTACAGGAGTCCACAAGACAGAATACTGGTGGAAGGCACAGCATTCCTCCAGATCTCATAATACAAATGACGCAACACAAATGATGCAATACAAATGACACAATAAAAATGACGCAATGACTGCTCATGTTAACAATCCCAGTAACTATCTACATGTGGAGTTGATTGTGAATGTAGCTGGTTCAGAACAAAGAAATATCGTTTTTTAGCGTTGTCCAAAACTCTCCAGGAACCATCTGATACTGCAAAGGAGCAACGTCTAACAAAATCAAAATGATCCTAAATGTGTCACGTGAAGCTTTCCTAACACCGGTATTCATTTGTCACTTACATCTCACCATTCATTGTTGAATGATGAACACCTATTATGTTTAATCTTTGATTTTTTTCAGACAAGTTTGAAAACTGACATGAAGCCTGACTGATCCCTGAATAACTCAAGATGGTCAGAGTGGATTTCCAGATGGCTGTTCCTGGGGATGTGACTGACAGCTTTAGGACCCCTTACACAGTCACAATTGCATTTTGAAGTAGATTTTTTTTTTTTACGGTTTCAAGTTTGGTCACTGATGTTCAAGAGTAGGTCCCAGGAATCCGTCGCAATTGTCTTGTCGTCAAATTTTCTTGAAACACCACCCCAGGGTTCGCCCCAAAGGGACACAGTCAGGGCTTTCAATTTTAGAAACACACATTAAACAAAGAAATATAATGTGAACATCAGACAAATGTTCACTCTTAGAAATCACAAGACAAGATATTGGGGGGAAAAACATGCCTACAATAACTCACCTTCATTTTGATTAGAATGCATAAACGTTCCCAAAGTAAACATATACATTTGACTTATTTGTATCAGTAGAATACTGGAAAACCAGTTTTTTTAAATGTACACTGAGATCTTTAAAGCCTGAATTTGCAGTTAAACGCTGTCAATGCAAACACGTGAATGTGTTATGTCACCAACCAGCCCTGTAAACTAAATGTTTCATTCCATGCATCCATTTGGATCAGCTGTGTGTCTACAGGATATTATGTGTGAAGGCACTGGAACAAGCTGTTTCTGCTTCTGATGGCGTAATGCTGTCTGTTCTGGATCATCGTTCTCCCAGGTCGTTCTACTTGCTGCCCATATCAGTCCATGGACCCAGTAGTACCAAGTTCTTCACAGAAGCATGTTGTGCATTCTCTCTGCATTCCTATCAGAGCAGCGATTCCTCTATCTAGAACCTAACTCCCACAGCCAATATTTTATAATATAATTTTACTTTTAAATATATGAGATATAATCCCAACCAGTCACAATGTGAGAGGGGGCGGGTAGTCTTGTGATCAGATTATTTGATATTTTACTGAAAGGATGCTAGATTGAATCCATCAGCTGGGAAGCTAATTAATCTGTCATTTGGTTGTTAAACAGTTATCTTGTTCTGGTGTTTCCATTTGTTTAGACTACTTGAAAAGTCCCAAGTAGGCTACCAGTACACGTTTGCCCACTCCATCTACAATTCCAGCTCCAAGCTGTGTTTTGAATGGAAAGAGACAAAAACACCCAACATTTTAATAATGGCATCCAGAGATCGCTAAGCTAAGCCATCTAAATCATGGACAAAGTAAAGTGGGATACGTTTTCTGTTTGTCAAGATTTACACATACTCATTTGATTATGGTAGTGAAACACAGACCATGATTTTCAAGTGCTTGAAGTTTGCCAGTGATATTCAGCTAAGCACTGCATAATGTTATTGCTATATACCATGGCAAGGACAAGTAGTGGCAGAGATCAGAATGTCATCTGGAGAGGCTGCCACGGCGCATGTATTTTAAATTGTTATAAATATAGCATAAAAATTTGATTCCCCCTAGCGAAACATCGTAGCGTCAAAGCGGCAGGTTGTGGGCTTGTCCACGATGGTTGGTGAACCCTCTAGCCGGCTGGCCTGCACCAATGAGGGCCATTGACTAGACTCTCAAAACATGTCATATTTCATTGTATATCTGACATAAAAAAGGGGGGGAGTGCAATAATTTTTTAAGTACAAAAGGAGGGTCATGTAAAACTTAAATAAGGTTGAGGAGTGTGGATGGGCAGGGGGGAGGGACATTTTATTACATGACACCTTGAGTTGGGCCAGACCGCCCTTCATCTGGCAGACACCTCCCTATCTCTTGTTCTCTGTCGCCCTCTCCCCTTACGACCCAGTTTCTACAGGCTGCCCGTTAGCACTGCGCGCCTCACCCCTTTGCCTCAGCGAAAATACCTCAGTAGAAATTCCTCATTGGAAATACCTCAGTGGAAATACCTCAGTGGACGCCAACAATATGCAGCAGCAACAACAGCTCCTGTCGCCTGCGCTAACACTGGCTAGCTAACTGATGTTAGCTGGGGTCGGTGGGCTATGAGACGGGGAGAATGAACCAGGCTTCACTAACCTCTCAGCCATAGAAATAATAAAGGCATAAAACTGTCAGTGCAGAGCGACAGAGTAGAGGAGCATAGTAAGGAGGAGTGGGTATGGACCATGAGGGTGTGTGATTGTGTGTCTTTGCTTATTTGTATGTGTGCGTGACCACCCGCCTGCCTGCGCGTGTGACAGTGACTGTGTCGGTTTGCTGATGGAAAGGAAGAATGAAAGGGGAGGGGCCTTAACGGACGATAAACAAATCTCGACATGTTCCCCACGCTCATTTGCATAAGGCCCTTCAGGCACCGTTCCTTCCCCAATTCGTGCTCCTTCCTCCCGCTCCCCCTGCTTCTTTCTCTACATTTCCCTGCTCCTTCCTCCTGCTCTACCTGCTCCTTCTTCCCCTCTCCCTACTCCTTCCTTCCCCTCTCCTTGCTCCTTCCTCCTCATCTCCCTACTCCTTCCTTCCCCTCTCCCTGCTCCTTCCACTCCTCTCCCTGCTCCTTCCTCCTCATCTCCCTGCTCCTTCCACCTCATCTCCCTGCTCCTTCCTCCCCCTCTCCCTGCTCCTTCCACCCCTCTCCCTGCTCCTTCCTCCTCAGCTCCCTGCTCCTTCCTCCTCAGCTCCCTGCTC
>JACXGJ010009749.1:0-23544 GCA_016801105.1 Esox niger | reverse complement strand
AGAAACATGATCTGTGTTAGGTAGAAACGCCCTAAAAACCTATAGATTAGCTGGCAACTATCTTTATAGTGAGAAGACAATGGAACGTTCACTGAACGACATCTGTGCTGCAATTTTCCAATAAACTTGAACGACTTCTCCCTCGATTACACGGGCTCTACATTATTTGACCACTATACGTAACCGCTAATTTCTAACAAGTATGTCGTGATGCATACAACTCCTCTCCAATCAAATAGGCAGACCAGAACTGTCTGTTATAGTATATTATTGATTACAATGTATTTTTCGTTCACAGACAATTCATGACCCATGGCCAGGCTGCCCAGAAACCTGATACCAACAGTCTCAGAATGTGTTTCCCCTCAGGCTTTTGACGGAGTATCAGCAACCAAGAAACAGGCCAAAAGACTGCAAGGGTAAAACCTTGCCTATTCCACAGTCCATTGTGCAAACTTACCGGCACAATAAACAGCTGCTGGAAGACAGCCGGGTGATACAAGACCAGACCAACTTGGTGCTAGTTACCATCAACAACACCACTGTGTTATCTTGGTGAAATACATTTTTGATTTCCTACATTCACTTCAACAGCTGCACGTAGTTGCATTTAACCAGAAGGATTTGGTTTAGCAACAACCTTTGGAATTGTGCATGTGTGACATAAAACATTTTGTATTATATTCTTTCCTGGTTGAATGAAAGGGAGAAAAGAACTGACCGTGACACCTTGCTGCAAGGAGTTCAGCTTCCCCGGATGGTTTCTGTGGCTAAGGATTCCCTGCCGAAAGCAATAGAACTCCCTTCTGCACCTCTGGAACATGTAGTTATGGAGTTTCAGGAGCCAGAAAATCGTGAGGGCGAGGCAGTGATACGCCCGTGCAACACCATCAAAACTGGGGTATCCTCAACATATCGTTTCTTGGATATTACACATTTGAAAAATTAAATTTTTCCCTAATATAGGACCAGCCTTGGATTGGCATATATATATATTTTCACTTAGTATAATATAACATTATAACAATAAAATAAAAATAAAACATATACCATCAATAATCAACTTATTTTATATGTAATAAATCGGACTTCATCACTCCCGGCACCGATGCAAACAATTAAACTCTCAAATCAAGCTGATATGAACTATTGCCAATATTGTCAAGCAGGTTTCGCTTACCTATTTATGATGCGCAAAGTTCAGTCAGCTGGAGTGTTGAAAAGCAAACACTGTCGTCGTAAAAGTATTGAAGTCCCATCTGGGGTGCCAAATTGTGGAAGATGGAAAATGTTCTTGATTTATTAAAATAAAAACTTCTCAGTCGTTCGTATAACAGTTGATTATTTCAAGTTTAATTATGTGAATTCACAGGAACAATCATCACTACGTGACAAATGATGAGTACAGAGACCAATAGAGTAATGTCATGACAGACTGTTCTGCACTTCCATTATTACTTTCATTTCTTTATACCTCTCCTTGTCAGCTCCCAAAGATAATATCTCAAATGCTATAAGATGCATACAAAAAAAAGTTGACATACTAATCGTAGAACAAGATAGAACTCTACATTGTCATAGCAACCGTACTTCTAGGTCATAGTTAACAAACCTCCTAATCTGAGCTGCACCTGGTCTCTCTCCTGCCCAAATGCAAGAAACAGAGGAGACACAGGCAAATTCACTTTGGAGCCATCTGTATAGGGCCATAGATAAGATAGGTTTGAGGCCTGGTGCCTTCAGCTGACGCCAATGCTATAGGTCTATAACTCACCGCCTTCGTAGGGTCCTTACCTTGTTTCAGATACAGTAATACCACTTCATTTTCCCACCCAGCCGGAAGAGTCCCAGAATTCCACACCTCATTATACAGCCCCAACACTGCTCATGTCACACAATCCAACGCTTTTTCCACCATCACATAACATATCCGGTCTTCTCCCAGGGCCGTCTTCCTATACCCCTCCAAGGCTTTCTCCAATTCATACATAAAGAACTCTACATCCATCCCCGTGCCGGTCTCCTCTTTCCTCACCATTACATCCCTGTGTTCCCTGAGTACCTCCGCTTGCCTTCTCATACCCTCCTCCCTGATATGATCAGACCGATGCACACCCTCAAACACCCCACCTATATCATTGGCTTTCCAAATTGGCAACCACCAACACTGGAATTCCCATGTGTCTTTCCCCACCATCTTCTTAAAAATCCTCCACACCCTACTCAGATCCGTCCCACTCCCAATAGTCGAACAGTACTCACGCCATGTCTCCCTTCCAGCTGTTTTAATTGTCCTCCTCGCCACTGCTCGTTTCCTTTGATAATCCCTCAATTTATCTTCTGTCAGACCATTCTTCAGGACTTTCAATGCAACATCCATTTCTACCACTCCTTTTGTGCATTCATCCATCCACCACGGCATCACCATTCTTTGACTACCACTTTTGGACACCGTTATCACCAGCACTGTAGCAGCCAAATTCCTAGCCATCACCCTCTCTGCACACACATCCACAGACTCCTCCCCTACCACAATGTCCCCCAATCCTCCACACACACGTTTATGCTCTACCTTATCTACATATACCAAACCCATAATTTACAAACAACCGGATAATGATCAAAACCTACTGTATTTTTCCGATACAACTCCCACTCACACCGTCCCGCCAGCGCAGCAGACACCAGCGTCTGATCCTGACATGATTCTGAACCCCTCCCATCATTCTTGCACCCCAGGCCACAACACCCGATAACGTCCACCATCGTTCTCCCATTGCCATCTGTTCGCACACTCCCCCACACTTCGTTATGTGCATTAAAATCCCCACACCACATCACTTTCCCCCCATTGAATATACTATCAACCTCTTCCAACGTCCCCAAAACCACTCGCTCACAGGGATTATAGAAATTCACTATCCCTATATTCTCTTTTTGTCCTACAATTTCTATACACACACACAATCTGACACCAGTACCTCCACCCTTCTGTAGTTCACACCGACTTTAACAAATGTAGCAAAGCCCCCAACTGCACTCTTCACTATGTCACACCTAACTGACTTGATCACAAAATCCAACATGGCCTTAAGACACGTTTCTTGTACACACACCCCATCAGGTACCACATCCATACTATACAAAAACTTCTTAAACCCCTGCACATTAGCAACCAAACTCCTTGCATTCCACTGAATCACCACCAACACCATCCTAAGCATGCATACTCACACCCCCTCACTTATTGTCCCTATCAACACCTTGTGAATCATTTCCCCAGTCATTTCAGAAATACAAAGAAACTCCCTAGCACCACATACCACTAGATCTATTTGCGCAATCTTTTTCTAAACCTGCTCACTAACATTCATTACACTACAAATGAATGCCAAGAAGCCAATCATGTCCACTACCCACGTATCTTTGCCCACCACACATTCAGGCTTACACATTTTTGACAACACTTCCGGACGCCTCTCTACCACCACTTCTGACACCAACCCCCCAACGTGTTCCTGATCCCCACTATCACCTGACCACATTCCAACCACTCTCCTGACTGCTTCAGCATACGTGACCTTGTTCATGATACCGCTTAGCCTCTGCCGCCTGCATCTGCACTTTACACCCACCAAATGCAGCACTGTGTTCTCCACCGCAGTTACAGCACCTCAACTTATCCCCTTCACAACTGCCATGCTTATGCGGACCCCCGCATCTTGCACACCTACCTTTCCGTCTACACACAACTGCTAAATGTCTTACATGCTGACCCTTGAAACACAGCAGCGGTGGTACATATTCCCTAACTTATGAACCCCACCTACGCCATACTCAGTAATGGACCTCCAAATTCCAACAACACCGTTGGGCTCACCTTCTCGCTCCCCCTTTCTCTTCTGTTCATCCGTCTCGCATTCACCACTGTACCTCCCGACACCACACTCTGAAGTTCTTTTATTGTCAGTTCTTCAGGCACTCCTGTAATCACCCGTCTCTTTTTTGCTGTACTTCCCGCCAACTGACACTTTACTCGTCCACCATTTAACACATCCATACTCAATCCCTTTGCGCTTCATCAGCCACAACAAGTACCTTACCAAAACGGAAACACCTTGCATCTAACACCCGCCCAACCTCTGCCTTGATCACTTTGGTGAATGTTCCAGGGTTCATCATCTTTCCAGTCGGTTTTGTAAACACTACCTCCACTTTATACACCCCTTCCACACATTCTGTTCCCTCCCCTCTCACAACCTTACTTACCTCCCCACCTGAGTTGGATTCTCCATCCTCCTTCCCCCAAACTCGTTTCCTAATATTTTTCCTAGCACACCCAGTATAAGAACATCCCTCTTGTCTCCCAACCACATCAGCTATGTCTACTCCACTCCCGTCCGAACTTCCCGCCATACAGGCCCAAGTCATGGTACAGCTTGCACGCCTTCTTGTTGTGAAAAAGCTAGCTATCCTACTGTCTTTCGATAACAGGTAGCTCAGGACAATTTCTCCCTACAGACAGCTCAAAACAAAAAAAACTGAAAACAGAAACAAAGGAACCCATAGCATGCTTCACGAGCGTTCTGTCCAACCACCACCGTCCGCAGTTTCAAAAACGTTTTCGATCCCACCATTCCACGTCTCCCTGCTCCTCCTCTGGCCAACCCGAAGATCCTACCACAGATAAATGCACAGTTGTCACTGACCATTGTACTTGATGACAATCAGATTAACCAATCATGCTCAAAGCTACACAATTAGACAGCCAATAGAAATTATTTGAGTCGTAACCCAGCAAACACGTTACGTAACCACGACCAACCGTGACGTAGTTGATTGGACAACGTCGCAAGAAGGTAATGTCACGGCATGACCAAAGGTAATCGCATGACCACATCTTCCTCACCTCCTCAATACGTTGCAGAAACGTAATTAAATTATGTACTGACAATGTAAAAATTGTTCAGCTGAAGAAACAATACTGCTCCAATACAAGCAATTGCTCAATTCAAATACCACGTAGCCTAATCTCTCACAACACCAGATGGAAGGCATACACAAATTAACTGCATATACAGAACAGCCGCAGCTCAATATGTAAGTAAATAGTCGTGAGAAGTAGACCTCAGCAATGACATTAAGGCGGCGGCTGAATACTTCTGATGTGTTAAACTATATTCGTTTTTTAAATCCAGTTTAAAATAATTCTGGCTTAATAGTGTCTGTGAGTTTTCACAAGTACTCTATGATGGTTAGCCCAATAGCTATTATAGTGCTTAAGCTTCAGCCGCTATCATAGTTTCTCCAATTGATCATTTTTTTCTATTTAGAAAATATGTAACAATTTGTTAACCATTCAAACTACAGCAAGATACGTTTTTTCAAATCTAGCAATTTTACAATTTAGAAATGTTCTTATTTTTGTCGTGTAGCCTACACAGTATACCTTGCGAGCAACTGCAGGTAGAGCAAGTTTTCTGTAACAGTAACATATCTAGCTAACCAGCTAGTGCAGCTAGTTAACACTACTATACAACTACTTAACAAACATCTGCTTAGCTCGTTAAGCAGACATAATTTCTGGAGTACCGCATCATTACTTCTGGATAAGGAATCTCAGGTAAGCTTATTAAACTTCTTTACCAAGCAGATAGCTATCTTATCTATCTGACAAATTTATTAAAATAACGTTGGTAGTTATCATCGAATAACGTTAACTCTGTAGAGCAAGCCAACTCTCGTTTGTAAGCTATATTTTTGTAAGTCAAAAACTACATTAGCTAGCTTGAGTGGTTGTTTTTCCACAGCCAGGCTGAGCTCAGTGCAAGAAGCGTTCCACTTGCCGGGACAGAAATAAATCTCATGTCGAGTTTGAGTGTTCAAGGTGCGACTAAGCACGCGGTAATACTCTTGTTTTCAAAGTATTTCCGTTGTGTACTTTATTGCTGTAATGCGCATTAGCCTACCTAATGGAACGTTAAAATATTAATTTCCAGCGCAAGATCATTTTGACACGGAAAATCATGTTTAACAAAAGTTGAAATCCTTAATATGCATTCTCATTTATCATTGCAGATTTCCCTGACTGTAAGAACCACAGAGCAAGCAACTCAAGTAAGTGATTGTAAACACATGATCAATAGAATAATGCTATAACTAGAGGTTTGTACAATACGCTTGTTAGTGTTTTATTTATGTTGCTTAAGGGTAAGCAAAATGTATTGACGGCTTATTGATATAATTGGCTTGTGTGTTCTATAATATTAAGTAATATTTCACTTTCAATAGTTATTGGGGTATGAATGTGGAATGCATAAAACATGCAGAGCAACTTTAGCTTTTGTCATCATAAAGACAATGTGCCCTTAATATTTTGGTCAGTCTCAAGAAAGATATGTAGACTGAGAACAGTAATACAAAAATACTAATAATATACAGCTCTGGAAAAAATTTAGAGACCACTCCTAATTTTTATTGAATCAGACATTCCATTTAAGTGTCTGTTAAATTACAACACATTTACAAGACATATTTTACTCAATGAGGTGCTGATTTGGTGATTACCTAAACCAAATCTAATCTAATGAGGAAAATGAGGAAAACACTCTGTGGTCATCACTATCCTATTGCAATAGAACCAGCTGGATGGTAAAAAGAGTGCAAGTAGTACCTCAAAGGTAATTTTAATACAAACATAACTATTCAGGATGACAAAAGAGCTGAAAAGAAAAGCTTTGAGTGAGGAAACTGTTTCAATTCTGGCTTTACTGGTTGAGGGATACAGTGAGCGTCAGGTTGCGTCCATCCAGAAAATTTCAAAGATTTCATAAGAACAAAGTCAAGCAACAGACATCGGGGACAACACATCTACAGACTGGCAGAGGGCAAACACGACTGTCTACTGACCGAGAAGACCGTCAGCTAATTCCAATGCCACTCAATAAACGTATGATGACATCAAGTGACTTACAAAAATAATGGCAAACAGCAGCTGGGGTGAAGTGCAGGGCAAGGTCTGTTCAAAATGGCAGGGCTGAAGTCATGGAATGCTAGAAAAAAGCCCTTCATCGAGGAGAATCAAAGAAGAGCCAGGCTGAAGTTTGCAAAAGACCACAGGGATTGGATCGTAGAGGAATGGAGTAAGGTCATCTTCTCTGACTAGTAACATTTTCAGCTTTGCCCAACACCTTAATTAGCATAGTGGTTAGAGAAGCGGACTTGTAAACTATTGTTCCCGAGTTCGTATATCCTCGCAAGGCAAAGTGATGTACGCATTATGAATTAGTACATATAGACGAAAACATAGCTGTCTAAAACCGTTCGTATCTACATTATACTAAGCCTTAACTGAAACTGTTTACGGTAATATTGCGACTGTTTCTGGCATGGAAAAGTTCATCTTCATTCTTGCTAGAAATTGCTCAGTTCTTATGATTATTCCTAGGAAGTTGGTAGATACTAGTAAACCTATTACTGGCTGATAAGCTGTTAAAACGGCTAAAGTTTTAAGGTTAAAGACAGTGCCTCTCATGGAGAGGACCTACATTTGAATCTATTGAGGGCAACGACATTTATTAATTATTTCTGGTAGATACCACGATTCTCTCGTCTTTTCTATTGATGATAAAGTTAGTTATCGTCGCCTTTACTGATTGTTACTGTATAAATGTCATTCACAAATGAAATAAAAAAGTACATTGTTTTGCCATGAAAGCAAAAAATGTATTCTTATGCCATGAAATTGCTTTGGCAGACTCGCTAGTAATTGCTCAATTCATTCATGTTTCAACAACAAATACTTAGTTTTTGACAACTTTCTTTCGACTATTCCAGTAAGTTAGTTTGTTGAGAGCACGATGTAACAACTGTCAAAGGATACTAAAATCACCAAATGCCTGAGGGCTGGATTCAAACCCAATTGAATTGAATTTCATCAGGGCAACTCATAATAAGACTCAGCAGTCTGTATTGCCCCCATGTGCCTGTATGCACACCTGACAATGTCGGGGCATGCTCCTGATGAGATGGCAGATGGTGTCCTCGGAGATCTCCTTCCCGACCTGGATTAGGGCATCCGTGAGCTCCAGGACTGTCTGTGGTGCCATTTGGTGACATCAGGTGCATCGATACATAATGTCCCAGAGGGTCTCAATTTGACTCAGGTCTGAAGAACATGAGGGCTAGTTAATTGCATCAATGCCTTTGTCATCCAGGAACTGCCTATAACTGTGGCCACATGAAGCCGGGCATTGTTCTGCACCATGAGGAACCCAGAGCCCACTGCACCAGCGTAAGGTCTGACGATATCACCTCGGTTACTAACAGCAATCGGGCTACTGTTGGCCAGCACATGGAGGTCTGTGTGACCCTCCAAGGATATGCCTCCCCAGACCCCCCTCCAAACTGGTCATGATGGATGATGCTGGAGGCATATTCCATTTTACAAAAAATAATGGCCTTAAAAAATTATATTCATTTAGCAAGTTATCGGTTAGTTCAATCAATCACATTCATTTTAAACCAAAAACTATTTACATCAGGAGTTAAATGATTGTGAGGGAGTGTAATAGCTAATGCCTCGTTTCCACTGGTGCCAAACACTCGAGTTTTACCCCAAAGACGTTGCTAGTCGGTCAGGAGGCCATGGCCGAGTAGCTCGGCTCTTACTTGGAACGACCAAAGGTGGTATGATGCCATTGACTCAAGAGAAAAATGGAGCGCTGAGAACAAGATGGTATCTTCAGAACCAATAACAACACATCATTTCCTCAGAATTCTCCCTAATCTTTCTATTATAAGTAGATAGTTTTGACTAAATACTTACTAAACTGAATAATGAATACACTGGTTTACAGTTGCAATGTCCCAAGTGTAAGTGGTGAAGGAGTTGGTCACAGGAGTTTGAAGAAGAAATTTGTTTTATTACTCAAGTTCTAACACTGTATTTTGAACAAACTGTGCATGGTGTTATTGTTTATTTTACTAGCAGAAAAATATTTTGTCTAGAGGCCAATTGTTAGAGAAATTGGTTCATGGTCTGAGTAGTAACGGTCTTTACAGAAATCATTTTACAGTTTACACCTGGAGCGCTGAAACTTGTCAATATTTGGTCTAAGAATCTCCCCTTTCTTTTAGTGGATTGATGAGGGTGAATGCCAGCTAGAAAGTGATGCTCCTCCAGAAATTGCTTGACTGGATGATTGGCGTCTTCTCTCTGGCAAAAGTTCCTCCCAAGATAATGTGGGAAACTGAATAGTCTTGTCGGACATCTGCAAGAGAAGTCAAGAAGTCATAATTTGCATTTTTTGATCTATATACATTGGTGATGGTCAGTTCATTTGATGAGATAGATGTTGTTTAAAATGTTTCATCTTTGAAGAATAAGAATTAAGTTGGAAAGTAGGTGGCTTGCCCTTTCCTGTGACCTCTGCTGTTAAAGTGGCTAAGTTTGCCTTCCAGGCTCTTGATTGGCTGGAAGTGAAGTCTCCTGGAGCAGACATGAGATTAGGGTCAACTTTAATATCATCTACAGTAGGGAGAACAAGTATTTGATACACTGCTGATTTTGCAGGTTTTCCTACTTACAAAGCATGTAGAGGTCTGTAATTCTTATCATAGGTACACTTCAACTGTGAGAGACTGAATCTAAAACAAAAATCCAGGAAATCACATTGTATGATTTTTAAATAATGACAAGTATTTGAATAGCTACCAACCAGTAAGAATTCCGTCTCTCACAGACCTGTTCATTTTTCTTTATGAAGCCCTCCTGTTCTCAACTCATTACCTGTATTACTGTAACTGTTTGAACTCGTTACCTGTATAAAAGACACCTGTCTGAAGTTTGCCAATGACCATCTGGATGATCCAGAGGAGGAATGGGGGAAGGTCATGTGGACTGATGTGACAAAAACTGAGCTTTTTGGTCTAAACTCCACTCGCTGTGTTTGGAGGCAGAAGAAGGATGAGTACAACCCCAAGAACACCATCCCAACCGTGAAGCAAGGAGGTGGAAACATCATTCTTTAGGGATGCTTTTCTGCAAAGGGGACAGGACAACTGCGCCGTATTGAGGGGAGGATGGATGAGGCCAAGTATTGCGAGATCTTGGCCAACAACCTTCTTCCCTCAGTAAGAGCATTGAAGATGGGTCGTGGCTGGGTCCAGAATGACAATGACCATAAACACACAGCCAGGGCAACTAAGGAGTGGCTCCATAAGAAGCGTCTCAAGGTCCTGGAGTGGCCTTGCCAGTCTCCAGACCTGAACCCAATAGAAAATCATTGGAGGGAGCCTGTATTGCCCAGCGACAGCCCTGAAACCTGAAGGTCTGTATGGAGGAGTGGGTCAAAATCCCTGCTGCAGTGTGTGCAAACATGCTCAAGAACTACAGGACAGGAATGATCTCTCTAATTGTAAACAAATGTTTCTTTACCAAATATTAAGTTCTTCTTTTCTGATGTATCAAATACTTGTCATAATTTCCCTGAGTCTCTCTCTGCTTCTCCTTTCACAGTAAATCCATGGCATAGTTGGCCTGACAATTTAAACAAATTACCTTTTGTATGGAATTGTCTGTTTTTTGGTTTTGGTTAGATCAGAGCTTGAGTGAGACTCCTCTTTTTATTCCCCCTCTTCAATTTAACCTTTATCCAATCTAGGTTTTCAGCCATCTCTGTGATAATTCACCCCCTGCTACTCACTGTCAACATTTCTAATTTGAGATGTTGAAGACATTACAGGGCCCAGTTTTTCCTCAACGAACAGAGGTTGGATATGAGGAACCTCATGCATCAGACTTCCCAGCTTCTCCCATAAAGTCTAATTTGTTTCCTGCTTTCCAGTTACTCATTTCCAAGCCGACTGACAGGGGCTTGGACCAGATGTGTTCTTTTTGTACGTAAGGATGTAATTGTTATGTGTATTGACTGTCTGTGCTTTGACAATATTAGGTGCTGCAGAATCATTTAAAAGTTAAAATGTTCCATATTTGTTCACAATGGTATAGTAGTGTCCTGCACTCATACTTCCTTCCTGATTAACCACACCGTTCAGGTCATAGTAGTCCTCTTGTACTTTGAGCTGAAAGGGGACTTTGACAAAGGAGAATTCTTTCTGCAAATTGTAATCAAATCTGACTACCTGAATTAAAAATATTGTTGGTGTATGTGTAAGGATATTGAATTGACACTTTCCAATTCCCACTTTCATCATTTGTACAGACAGCACAGAATATGCACCTCCTGGCCTCAATATCCTCTGTCTTAGCTAGCTCAAGATTTATTAATGCCTGCAGATTATCATGGTTTCTATTAAGATGTACCTGACACACAATCTGAGCTGGATCATCTGAATCTCTGGGGTGCATGTGACACCTTCCCTTACTGCCTTTGAGAATTTGTACAACACTTCAAACCAAACGGCAAAGATTTGAGCTAGGTTTTCCTCATCTCGTACACTCAGATATTCCATAACTATCTTCACAACATCAATAAGATTACCCCAGACTTTTACAATGTAATTTTGGGAACCATCAGCTAATGAAGGCTTGTTCTATGCAACAGAGACCAGATGTCTTTACTTGGTGGCATTGCCTTTGTAACTCCCACTCAACACAAGTGTCTTAAGCTCAGCTAGTACAGGTGTAACCTCCATTACACATATCACATAGAAAGACTCCCAAAATTTTGGCTGATTTTCAAAACTTGGAAGAGAATTCCAAGGACAGATTTCTAGGACTATCCTCACAGTCATGAGGCTGTTCAAAGTTTGACCAAATAGTCGGCATGATGTGTATGAATGTCAAAAAATATAGGAGAACATACAGTGGACCTCATCACTGGACTATGCTTTCCTTTTGTCTTCCTTAAAAGGTACCTTAAGGAGTTTTCTGTAATATTGGATAAAACAAAAATGATTGACACAAAAAAGTATGTCTCTTTAAATATTGATATATTTAATGGAGAGAAAAAGTAAAAGCATATACCCCAAAATGCTACTCTGGCCAGGTCATGATAGCAAAACATAAATACATAGATTTAACGTTTTCCCATTAATGTATAGGGGTGTAAGAGTACAGTATCCATACTGTTCATTACAGGATGTTTAGTTCAGTACGCATTGTGATCCAAATAAATATACAATCAATCACATTTATTTTATAAAGCCCTTTTTACATCAGCAGTTGTCACAAAGTGATTTCACAAAACACCTGGCCTTAAACCCCAGGGAGCAAACAACAATAGTGATGAACTTCAGTGGCTAGGAAAAACTCCCTAAGAGGTCAAAATTTAGGAAGAAACTTAGAGAGGAACCAGGCTCCAAGGGGTGACCAGTCCTCTTCTGGTTGTGCCGGGTGAACATATTAAGAGTTACATTTTATTAGTTCAATGTATGTGGGCTAAGCCCGGAGTCTATTTAAACCTAGTCCAGATTGGAAGCAAAACCGGAGGGACAAGAACAGGGGGGGTCAGCAGAGTGGCAGCTTGAAATTGTCAGGTATCGTCTTGATCCGCAAGTCCAGGAGGACTTTGGACAGGGACCGCAAAGAGTCAAGCCTGGTACTCCCTAGATGTGGGTCCAGACATCATGTCTTCCTAAGTTTAAAATGACAGAAAACAGGGAAAATTAAGACCCTACACCCCCAGCACAATAATATAGCAGCGTAAGACGTTGACATTCATACAGCGTATTGTCTAGGGTTAACCACATATGTTACTTTGTGGGTGTGCAGAACTACAATTTTAAACTTCAGGTTTTCCCTCTGAGAACTTCATTACTGAAGTAGCCCAGCACGTGATATACTCATGAATAAATATGGCAAGTATACTGTTTACATTTTTCTATTGGCAATGACTGTTTGCCTGACTGTAACAGCAGTACCGCTGCTGCTGAATTGTGATGCGATGCCACAGAAAAACAGATTATATTCATTAAATACTGCTTTTTTTACCCAACAGTTTATCATCATGCACAGAGCAAAACCATCCTGCACGTTTCAAGTATCAAGTTAGAGAAGTCACAGAAATGACTGCCTGTGCCCGTGCACACGTTTGTGTTGACCTGTCAGTAAGTGGCTGTAAGATTGATATAAAGAAGGTAGTGATTTTCTTAGTTACAACCAAAGATAAGAAGTTAGCTAGCTCACTAACAAATTGTCACAATTCAATAGCTACTATCACCTACAATAGATTAGCTTCATGAAGACAACATTTTAATATTGGGAAGCAAAAAATTGCGTTTTTGTATTTTGCCTTCAAAATAAAAGTATGCAGTGAAACGTTATACATTCAGCAGCAACAATAAGACTTAGTCTGCACTGTGTATATATAGTGTTTATTGAATACATTTTTTAAAGAAAAAAATACATTGGAAAAGTAAACAAAACAAAATGTAAATAGATGGCAAAAGGGAAAAAAAATATTTTAAGGTGGAGCACATTGAGAAATGGTTTGAGCTGAAGATTTCTGGGAACATATCTAATATAAAACAATTGTTGGATGTTATTATTGTTTTTAATTTGCATGCGCTCATTAACGTTGGAGAGAGATTGTTATAAATCCAACCACACTACATTTTCCACCCCCATAATGCACAAGGAATACTGTTTGTTGTAGTTTGAGAATGATTAAACCAAATAATTTGTCAGACAATATAGTGTCTGAAGAGGGCATTTGTTGTTGGATGCAATATTCTACTGACAGAAGACTGAGAGATGTAATTTTTCAGCGCTGCCTAGCTGCATTTTCCCTAGGGCCAAGAAGTGTAGAGTTGTCGCACCTTGATGTTCAATGTAATAGGATTGTTTCTGTTTGTTGGTGAAGTGACAACATCCCTGACTAGCTCTACTAAGATCATTATACCCTTGTGACTAAGGTGATACCTTGTTAAAAGCTCAGGACCAATAAATGTTTGAACTGATTACCAGGCAGATTGCCAGCAGCAGCCCTTTTAGCGTTGTCTGTGACTTGGTCTTAGTGACTTATGAGTCCTCTTGATTACTCCTAACATTTCACAAAATGTAGGACTGAGGTGCCCATTTGTTTAAGACCAACTTAGGAGCTACTTTTAGCCTTAAGATGTTTTGTGAAAGCAACCCCTGAAGTAGACAGTGTCGTGTAGGCTATAGCATTTTTCCATAGGGAAACTTAGGCAGGATCAGTGTTCATAAAGTACGGTGTATTTCTGAAATTGTGAAAGCTAACGTTAGATGTTAAAGGACTATTCCGATTAATCAGCACTTTATTAAGGTTGTCCACAAACTAAGTGACATTGTAGAAACATTTCCCCAAGTAAGGTACTATATTCTTCCAAGAGATAGGGAAGACAAATGATAATCCTTAAGATTATTTCCTTACCTAATTAGAGGAAAACTTGCACAGATGAGGATCAATTTGTTAGACAATTTTCATAAGATGCCATGAAGTAATTTGTTGGTGTATTACAAATAGAGATCATTGTGAGGCTGGGTAGCCACGCTAGCATATGGGATATTGAAATGCTTAGAAAGAAAAAAAGGGTGCATACCAAGAATGTTGCCGCATAGCGTTTTAGTCCAGTTCCACATAACCATCCCACCCTCATCATAGGCACACTTCCACTATGAGAGACAAAATGAGCAAAATAAGTATTTGGCCAATAACAAAAGTTCATCTCAATACTTTTTTATATACCGTTTGTTGGCAATGACAGAGGTCAAATGTTTTCTGTAAGTCTTCACAAGGTTTTTACACCCTGTTGCTGGTATTTTGGCCCATTCCTCCATGTAGATCTCCTCTAGAGCAGTGATGTTTTGGAGCTGTCGCTGGGCAACACAAACTTTCAACTCCCTCCAAAGATTTTCTATGGGGTTGAGATCTGGTGACTGGCTAGGCCACTCCAGGACATTGAAATGCTTCTTACAAAGCCACTCCTTTGCCCTGGCGGTGTGTTTGGGATCATTGTCATGCTGAAAGACCCAGCCATGTTTCATCTTCAGTGCCCTTGCTGATGGAAGGAGGTTTTCACTCAAAATCTCACGATACATGGCCTCATTCATTCTTTCCTTTACACGGATCAATCATCCTGGTCCCTTTGCAGAAAAACAGCCCCAAATCATGATGTTTCCACTCTTATGCTTCTCAGTAGGTATGGTGTTCTTTGGATGCAACTCAGTATTCTTTACTCCTCCAAACACGATGAGTTGAGTTTTTAGCAAAAAGTTCTATTTTGGTTTCATCTGACCATATGACATTCTCCCAATCTTCTTCTGGATCATCCAAATGCTCTCTAGCAAACCTCAGACGGGCCTGGACATGTACTGGCTTAGGCAGGGGGACACGTCTGGCACTGCAGGATTTGAGTCCCTGGCGGCATAGTGTGTTACTGATGGTAGCCTTTGTTACTTTGGTCCCAGCTCTCTGCAGGTCATTCACTAGGTTCCTGTGTGGTTCTGGGATTTTTGCTCGCTGTTCTTGTGATCATTTTGACCCCACAGGGTGAGATCTTGTGTGGAGCCCCGGATCGAGGGAGATTATCTGTGGTCTTGTATGTCTTCCATTTTCTTATAATTGCTCCTACAGTTGATTTCTTCACACAAAGCTGCTAACCTATTGCATATTCAGTCTTCCTAGCCCAGTGCAGTTCTACAATTTTGTTTCTGGGGTCCTTTGACAGGTCTTTAGTCATGGCCATAGTGGAGTTTGGAGTGTGTCTGTTTGAGGTTGTGGAAAGGTGTCTTTTATACTGATAACAAGTTGAAACAGGTCCCATTGACACAGGTAATGAGTGGAGGACAGAGGAGCCTCTTAAATAAGAAGTTACAGGTCTGTATGAGCCAGAAATCTTATTTGGTCACCTACAAACAAGCACTGATTTTACTGAGGAATTTACCAAAAAAATCATAAAAAAATCCCACAATGTGATTCTCTGGATTTCTTTTTCTCATTTTGTCTCTCATAGTTGAAGTGTACCAATGATGAAAATTACAGGCCCCTCTCATCTTTTTAAGTGGGAGAACTTGCACTGACTAAATATTTTCTTGCCCCACTGTGTTCCCGGCAGCGTGCTCTATTTTGTACCATATGAGTTTCAGTCCATCGCGCCATCCCCTCCCGCCCTACTCTTCACAATTCTTCCCAAAGTTGAGAGGAAAATCTTTGGAAAACACATAATATCAAGAGGTTAATTTTTTTTAACTAGCCTTAAACGGCCAGTAGCAGCAGCATCTAATTTGCAATGTCAAAATCTTCGCCATTAACAACAAGCAGCCATGCAGAGTTATTCATTTAAGTACAATACTAGTCTATTGATTAAACATTTCAGAAGGTCACTGTTCTTGCTAATATTGTACCATCCCCTCTCTAAAAGCAACATGAAGCAATACCACCATTATAACAGGTACATCAGACCAAGTCACTGTATATACAGTCCCCTCCAAAAGTTTTGGAATGGCAAGGCTAATTCCTTTGTTTTTGTTGTTCACTGAAGACATTTGGGTTTAAGATCAAAAGATCAGTCCTAATGTTGGTTCAGTTAATGGCACTAAAACCTTTTTATATTTGTTTAAAGGACCACTTCTCACACCGGGCATATACTTGCTTGCGTTGAGGCCAACTGAGGATAAAATGATAAGAATCTATAATAATTGACCACTGCTGAGTAGGCTAATGTAGAGGAAACACTGCATATGGATCAGTGTGTTTGTATTTCTGATGGAACCATAGACTGAGAATCTATGATTGATTTACAGTATAGACTGGTAGACCTACATGGAATGATCAACTGTCGCCCAGTATATAGAGTCCCCTCCAAAAGTATTGGAACGGTAAGGCAAATTCCTTTGTTTTTGTTGGTCACTGACGACATTTGGGTTTAAGATCAAAAGATGAGTATGAAACTAGAGTTTAGAATTTCAGCTTCAGTTTCCTGGTATTCACATCTAGATGTGTTAAACAACTCAGGACATACCACCCTTTGTTTGAACCCACCCATTTTTCATGTGAGCAAAACAATTGGAACATGTGACTGACAGATGTTTCTTGTTGCCCAGGTGTTGCCTTTTAGGTTGATTGTTCAAACATTAAATAGCTCTGCATGACTAGTCTAAGTTTCCATCCTTGGTTTAAACCTATAAAGACTGCATTTCTTGTTAAAGAGGATAAACCAACAGGAAGACCAGAGAGCTGTCTATGAGAGAAAAGCAACCATTGTCAAGCTGAGAAAGGAAGGAAAATCGACCAGAGCCATTAAACAAACATTGGGCATAGCAAGCACAACAATTTGGAATGTCCTGAAAAAGAAAAAAACTACTGGTGTACTGAGCAACAGACGTCGAACAGGTCGGCCAAGGAAAACAACAGTAGTTAATGACAGAAATATCGTGAGAGTATGGTGAAATAACTAACAGCTTGAAGACTGCAACACTTTAACTTTAGGTCTCACATGCATACATGATACCGGATTAGCTTTAATATTTAGAAAATGTTCTTGGGCGACAAAAACAGGAATCAAATCACTTATTTCTGTGACAAGATTGAGGAAACGCAACAGCATATCCACTGATCCTTATGCAGTGTTTCCTCGACATTAGCCTACTCATCAGTGGTAAATTATAATGATAGATTCTTATTATTTTATCCTCAGTTGGCCTCAACACAAGCGAGTATATGCCCGGTGTGAGAAGTGGTCCTTTAAACAAATATAAAAAGGTTTTAGTGCCATTAACTGCACAAGAACCAACATGAGGACTGACAGCAATGTAGTTAGAGCAATAAACAAAAATCTCCTTACAGCCACCACTGCTACACAGAAACATTGCATATGTATCGATATGCCATGACTGAATGTAGGTATGCAGGCCTATATGAAAAGCTAATGGCTAGATTGACATGGTGACATTACATTTACATTCATATAGCCCATAGAATGACCCTCATGGATTTCAACAAACACAATCTTTCCTTTAGAACCACTCTTATGCCAAAATGCCAACTGTGCACACATGACAATAACATTTTATTGTTAAACAGTCTGTTTGTTTAGGGTTAAGCCTCTGCCCACAGCAAGTAATTTTCCAACATTGCCAAAGTTCTGTGTAGCTCTAGGCCAGCCAGGTCCAAGGTGTTGACAGCAGTGGTTAGGCCATTAGCCATCCCTGATATGGGACAATGTAAATTGAAACGTGTAACATCTCAACATAGACAGTAACAGTGTTTAATGTATTTTAGTTGATGTAACAAAAGACAACGGTTGTATGGATTGGCCCTAAACCAGAGCTCCAGAGTTCTGCCAAGAACCCTGAAATTGCGGTCATGGACCACATAGGTATTTATTTAATGCCAGGGCATGGTAAAACAAAATATTAACTACATTTTAGTTTTCAATGACACCAAATAATAATAATGACAATGTAGAAGAGAGCAAGCCCCCCCATTCAAACAAATCTGTCTCCTGTTGGAAAAAGCTCCCCCGAAATTGACTTGTTGCCCGTGCCCAAACTGAACATTGGTTGCATTTGTTTTCTATTGCTTAATCCCAGTACCCCTCAGTGACAAAATATATTGCATTGATAATAAACTTGATTAACATTTGTACTGAAAGTGAGCTTTGAAAAACTGGCATTTTGAAGAGAATATGTTAACAGTGCTAGCAGGACTGCTAACAAGACTTCAGCTAAAACTATCTGGAGTACGTTACGATGGCTTGTGTCGACTGTACCGCTGTTGGTTTTTCATCTAGACAGACATGTGTGCAGCTTCGCTCTGTTAGCACTAGATGTCACTGGCACTCCAGATTGATTTAGCCGCAGGCTCATTAGCAGGCCTGCTAGCACTAGTGTTGTGGTGCTAAAGACAACTCCCAAGATTCCAAACTACCTCAGAACAAAATCGGCAAAATAATGTTTTAATTGTCTTTCAACAGTAATTTACATTACTTTTTGAGTCTACTATTATACAATTATTTACCCTTAAAACAGAGAATCACTTTAATTACAGATGCTTAATGACCTGCTATTTTTATTATTATTATGTAATTTTATTTTACGTTTTACATTTTAATTACTGCAAATATATGTAAATCCACAGGCATGTCATTGTTTTATGGCAAAAAAAAAGAATACGGTAAAAGAATACAGGGCATATCTTGTACAAAAACATTTTTACAGTGTTCTCCCTTGTGAAACTATTTGGATTGTCCTCAACTGTGTGAAACAGTAATGCAGAGACTGAGCTGGAACAAAAACTAAATAGGGCCCCATTACAGGACGTGGGTGTGGGGTTTATAATATAAAATAAAAAAACTAATATTTACAAAATAATAACCCTGTTTAGTTCAAAAAGCATTGTAGTTTCCCTATCTGTCTCTACAATAATTACTAAAATATAAAATAAATGTTGTCACTACAAGAAGTTTAAACAATGCATAACTGTTATTGGTTGATAAATGTGTACAGTAAATGCAGTACACTGTAAATGCTCAGCAGCCCTACATCTCAGTCAATATCTTTGCAAAAGTTCTAATCCGAGAAAAATTCTAATCCGAGAAAGGTCAGCGTATCATTTCATATAATGAAATACAGAGGAGTATACATTCACCAACAACACAGTAGTCTTCAGTGTTTGAAGGTATGGCAGATTTGTCTAATACCAATCCTCAATGTCAGATGGGCCAACTTGCACCACCTTCTTCTGTAGCCTATAGGCATTGTTGAATTCTTATGACTTGGTCTCCCGGTCAAAATGACATAATGAAACTACACTCACCTAAAGGATTATTAGGAACACCATGCTAATACTGTGTTTGACCCCGTTTCGCCTTCAGAACTGCCTTAATTCTACATGGCATTGATTCATCAAGGTGCTGAAAGCATTCTTTAGAAATGTTGGCCCATATTGATAGGATAGCATCTTGCAGTTCATGGAGATTTGTGGGATGCACATCCAGGGCACAAAGCTCCCGTTCCACCACATCCCAAATATGCTCTTTGGGTTGAGATCTGGTGACTGTGGGGGCCATTTTAGTACAGTGAATTCATTGTCATGTTCAAGAAACCAATCTGAAATGATTCGAGCTTTGTGACATGGTGCATTATCCTGCTGGAAGTAGCCATCAGAGGATGGGTACATGGTGGCCATAAAGGGATGGACATGGTCAGAAACAATGCTCAGGTAGGCCGTGGCATTTAAACGATGCCCAATTGGCAATAAGGGGCCTAAAGTGTGCCAAGAAAACATCCCCCACACCATTACACCACCACCACCAGCCTGCACAGTGGTAACAAGGCATGATGGATCCATGTTGTCATTCTGTTAACGGCAAATTCTGACTCTACCATCTGAATGTCTCGACAGAAATCGAGACTCATCAGACCAGGCAACATTTTTCCAGTCTTCAACTGTTCAATTTTGGTGAGCTCTTGCAAATTGTAGCCTGTTTTTCCTATTTGTAGTGGAGATGAGTGGCACCTGGTGGGGTCTTCTGCTGGTGTAGCCCATCCACCTCAAGGTTGTGCTTGTTGTGGCTTCACAAATGCTTTTCTGCATACCTCGGTTGTAACGAGTGGTTATTTCAGTCAAAGTTGCTCTTCTATCAGCTTGAATCAGCCGGCCCATTCTCCTCTGACCTCTAGCATCGACAAGGCATTTTCGCCCACAGGACTGCCGCAAACTGGATGTTTGTGAAAATCCCAGTAACTGAGAAGATTGTGAAATACTCAGACAGGCCCGTCAGGGACCACACCCCTAAATGCATTGAAGCAACTGCCATGTGATTGGTTGGTTAGATAATTGCATTCATGAGAAATTGAACAGGTGTTCCTAATAATCCTTTCGGTCAGTGTATATACAGTGGGGAGAACTGTATATGCAATAAAATGCAAATTTATTATACAAAAATCATACAATGTGATTTTCTGGATTTTTGTTTTAGATTCCGTGTCTCACAGTTGAAGTGTACCAATGGTAAAAATTACAGACCTCTACATGCTTTGTAAGTTGGAAAACCTGCAAAACCAGCAGTGTATCAAATACTTGTTCTCCCCACTGTATTTCAAGTCAGTGCCTTTGCCACTATTGAGAGGCCTTAACTAAATAGAGGTTGAACAACAGTAACACTGATCAAGCAAAATTAATTAATAAAAAATGTATAGATAACCATTCCTTGGAGGGTGGGTGTGGGGTTTGTTTCAGCAAATAATGAAACATAAATAAAACATACATTTGTTTTGGAAGAGATACTGCCTATGATCCATCCAAGAACACCATCCCCACTGTCAAACATGGAGGTGGAAACATTTTGCTTTGGGGGTGTTTTTCTGCTAAGGACAACAACAAGAAACATCTGTCCTCTGATTGCCAAGAGTTATGCCACCAATTACTAAGTCATGTTTTGCCGAGGGGATCAAATACTTTTCACTCATTAAAATGCTGATTGATAAACCATTGTGACCTGTTTTTCTGGATACTTGTGGTAATTCTGTCTCTCAATGATCAAATAAACCTACCATTAAAATTATAGAGTGATCATTTCTTTGTCAGTAGGCAAACGTACCAAATCAGCAGGGGATCAAATATTTTTTCCCCTCACTGTATACAGAGGACTATACATTCACCAACCAATAACAAGCATATTGTATGTTGGCATCTAACGTAGACCACAGTGGTCTTCAGAGTGTTTGAAGGTATGGCAAACTGTCTTAAACCAATCCCAGATGTTGATGCCCCAGCTTGCACTGGCTTCTACCATGGCCTATAGGCTTGGTCGGAGTGTTGCGTCCACATCTTCATCTCCCAGCTGAAATGACAAAATATTTCATGCGAGGCAGTGGCTTTACAGCTGTGCTATTTAGAGTAGAGATGGGCATTCCGGCTCTTTTCATTGAGATGTCTCGATCGGCTCAGGTTTTGTATTTTTTCAAGTCATAAAGTTTGCTATAGTTTGACTGTGATTGGTGTTGAAACAATTCTAATTTAATCATCAAATGAAATCATACTCCACCTTCATCTCAATGTATTTAAAAATGCATTTGTGCATAAAAATAAATTATGATATTAAACATTTGTGTTTAAAGTGTAAGTTTGTAATATGTATATATATATATATGTACAAAGTGCATTTAAATCTAGCATTTCAAAACAAATACAGTCTAAACTGCATAATTAGAATGCTTTGAATTTGAATGTGACCGTGGGTGTGTGACCGTGGGTGCGGTGCCCCATAAAGAATAGACCTTTTTGAGAGGCAACTTGGACTTTAGAGAGCACATATTGAAACTGAATATTTTGCACTGAATGGTCATTTTATGCATATTTTACATTCTACTGTATGCCCAATATGCACTCATTCAGGCCTATTTATCTATGAGTTTTTTTTTAACCGTGGATTCATAACAAACCCCTCAGTAAAAATGTTTCAGTGAGTAAACTTGTACTTTCCTCCATGATTTGACAGTGTGTAATTGGTCATGGAAGCATTATGCCCAGCTGATGTGGAGAAGTGCCCAACAGCCTGTACAAATGATGTCCGTGGTTGTGTTTTGTTCCAGAAACGAATAAATTGAAACATTTTATTTTAGACTACAACAACTTTGCCTATTTTGTGCCAAATGTCACTTTTGTGTTTGAACACTCCTTGATTACCTACGAGAAATGTGCATGTAATTCAATGCATTTCTTTATTTTCTGTGAAGTTTAAACACATGACAAATGATAATGAGACCTACGCTCTCTGTCAGTGATACTGAAATATGAGCTAAAATAGATCAAATGAAAGGAGTTTTCACGGCTCACTCTAAGTTGCGCATTACATGCATTAAGCATTGTGAATGTGACAGAGAATTGTAGGTACTTGACGCCATGTCAAATTGCCATACCTTGGCTTTTTCTGGAAAAACGCCCCTGAATGTCTGTACATGTCGTAATTCTCCGGGCATATATGGGCGCAGGTATAACTTGTGTTTGTAAACATACAAAGCTATAAAATGAATGGTGCAACTATAAACAGGGAATTACGGTAGTATGAGCAGACGGTCAGAACGAATGTGTATGTGCTTGAGCCTTCAGTCCTATATTAGTTTATTTCTTTTTCGTTTATTGAATTTGTTTATTCTATTCATTTAAATCTTTTGATTATTCATATCTAAGCAGAGCTTAGAGCACACTCATTCATGAACAACCCATCATTAATTCAGAGCCCTTAACTAAATTGCGATTTAATATAGAAAATAATAATACTACCTAACAAAATAGGTTGAAAAAGAATAATATGTCCCCATTATGAGAGGGTGGGGTTTCTAATAATAAAACATAGAACACACTTTTTTACAAAAGTAAATTCCTGTTAAGTTAGAAACACTTAATAGTTTCGCCATGGACAGGCTAGCGCAAAACAGCTGTCAGAAGTGGGATTTGAACCCACGCCTCCAGGGGAGACTGCGACCTGAACGCAGCGCCTTAGACCGCTCGGCCATCCTGACCCACGGCCAAGACGTAGGGCTCACCAGCCAAAGCGTGTCGACTTCCAGACGGAGAAAGCATTCGGCCCACTACTATTCTTCATCGGCAC
>JACXGJ010009748.1:0-23547 GCA_016801105.1 Esox niger | reverse complement strand
AGGGGGATGACAGTCAGGGGGATGACAGTCAGGGGGATGACAGTCAGGGGGATGACAGTCAGGGGGATGACAGTCAGGGGGATGACAGTCAGGGGGATGAAAGTCAGGGGGAAGACAGTCAGGGGGAAGACAGTCAGGGGGAAGACAGTCAGGGGGAAGACAGTCAGGGGGATGACAGTCAGGCATTCCTTCTCACTACGCGTGACATGGCAGGCAGACCTTGGTGGTAGTCCCCCGCCGTGTAGCTGTGTTCATGGAGCAGCTCCTCCATGCGGCTGAGGGTGACGGCCGCTAGGTGACCCGGATACTTGAGCTGGAGCAGACGTTGGAGGTAGGAGGCTGCCTGGCTCCCGCCCACATTCACACGCTTACTGTTTCCTGCATCAAGTCTGGAAAAACACCAAGGAAAGCAAGCGTAAAAAATGAGTGGCCGAGCAGCCAGCTATCTCTGACTGAAAGGATCAAGGGGATGGGATGAGTGTTTTAAGGAAATGCCTCTTAAGTTTTAGGTGAAATGGACACAGGTGAATGAAGGACAGAAATGTTTAGTTCAGATTAAAAAACTGTTGAAAAAGTAGTACTGTTATTGTACAAAAGTAACGTTACTATAATTTCAAATCCAAAAACCACACTGCAATATGCTACATTCCTTGGACAGGCAGGGTAGGTAAAATTATGGGTAAATGTAGTTTTATCGATGGAACATCTGAATTTGTCAAACTGACAGGAGATCCTTATTTATGTTTCTGTAAGAATTTAAGTGTAAGAATTTAAGAGGAATACTTAGTTTTTTGGTAATATATTGTTTCAGGTGTCTAAAGAATTGAACACTATAACCTCATGTTTCTGTGTACAGTACTTACCTTCCACTGATAACAGGTAGCACATGAGAGCAGTGGTAGCCAGAGGAGAGGACGATGCCAGTGTGTGGGAGTGTAAGGCTGCGGTTGTTGTAGTAGAAACTGTACAAGCTATCCACGCCATAAGACACATAAGGAACTCTGTAGCACTCAAAAAGCAGCTCTGACATCATCTGGCGACTATGCAGTGGGTTGCAGGGTGCCTCTGTAAGTACTATAGGATGTTCAACGCTGCCCTGAAAAGGGGGAAGTTAAATATATATTTTTAAACATCAGATGTGTCTGAAAAAGCAACTATGTAGATCGTCAGTACGTTTCTTTCAAGACTAATAATGCAGTTCACTGTCTATACAAAGGGAAATGTGACACACAACTTAAACACCTCACCTCTGTGGCAATTCCGAGATGACTGAATATGTAATCAAACATCAGTTCTTGTATTTCGAAGTTTACCACGACATTTCGGTCAAATTGGCTTTTCAGGAGCCATCGCAATGGCTCGAGGTTGGAGATGTCATTGCCAATTTGAGTTTCACTACGCGCAGCCCCTCTACTCCTCGCTGCCACGGATTTAAACAGAAGCCACGGTGAACCTAGTTGGTCCCCTTTGCATGCCCAACCCGCCCTCGTTTGAAAAGAGCCGTTGTCTATTACTATCGGAACTCGTGATGGTTGCAAGCATTCGGCAGGAATCTCGAAAATCGGGTCAGGAGATGACTTATAGTCATGAAAGGAAAATATTTTGCATGTTGTTTCTGTTTTGGACGTCATTTTGAAAGAGTGTTACTAAAAAATATGACCGACGGGAGAGCTTGTATCATAAAACAAAAGTTCCGCGTACATTTCGATAACATAAAGGGTAATTGCATCTTAGGGGTCCGTAGGGGGTTTGTTTGAGAGATGTTTGAAAGATTTCTAAGTGAGATGTGTTTCACACATAATTGTGCAGAATAAGCACTGGAATGGGATTTGCCTGCCAAGAAACATGGTGTGCGATAACAATAATAATAATACATTTATATAGTGTTTTCAAAGACCCAAAGAAGCATAAAAATTTATATGGAACAAAAACAAACAAAAAATACCATGAGAAAACTGAGAGAATAATATTAGGCATGATTTTGAAATAGTTTTTTTCTACTGCCAAATGTGTGTTCATCTTATAGTTTGTTGGCATGGTATGAACAGCACAATTACTTATGGTACTGGCACCAAGCAAATGAAATGTGAAAGAAAACGTTTATGCATCAGCTTGTAATTTACTACAACAAAGGACGAATCACCACCTTTTGCTAGTGAATTTTTTAGCATGTGTTATCATATGAAAAGACAAAAAAAGAGGAAGTTGATTCTAACATTCAAATTGTACAGAGTTGTATTTTTTCTCACAAAAGCAGAAATGCTAATTTCTATAAGTACATAAAGTAAGTATATTGGTAAACACCACATTTGCACTAATCCTGCATATACCTCACCAGCAAAACAATTACAATAACACACAATTACCAACATAAATATATATTTCCTTCTACATCCCGCCCTAATGGATGGAAGCCTGTTCGGATGTAACAATAGAAAGACACAATAAGGGGATTGGTATGAAACGATTTTGATGGATAGAATAGTTTTAAAAAAAGTGAACCCTTGGAATTCACCAGGGCCTGTCTCTGTCTGAAGTCCCCTTCTGTTTCAAACAGACAACCATCGTAGCCTGTACCAAAGAAACCTTCCATCACCTGCCTGAACGACTACCATCATGAAGTGCTTCAAGATGCTTGTCAGAACTCACATCAGCTCCACCCTTTATGACACCTTAAACACCTTTCAATTTGTATACTGCTCCAATAGATCTACAGATGATGCCAGCGTCCCGACAACACACACCGCCCACTCCCACTTTGGAAAAGGCAACACATACATGAGGATGCTCTTCATGGACTACAACTCAGCATTCAACACTACTGCGCCTGCTAAGCTTGTTTCTGAACACAGGTCTCTGGGACTTAACACCTCCCTTTGCAACTGGATCCTGGACTTCCTGATGGGTAGACCCCAGGTGGTGAGAATGGACAACCTCTCCTCCTAAGCACTGACCCCGCAAACTGGAGCCCCCCAGGGCTGCATACTCAGTGCCCTCCTGTACTCCCTGTTCACACATGATTGCGTGGCCACACACAGCTCCAACACCATCCTTGAATTTGCAGTTGACACTATCATCCTGGGTCATATCTCCAACAATGATGAGACCGCTTACAGAGAGGAGGTAAATAACCTTGCTACATGGTGCCAGGACAACAACCTCTCTCTCAACATCTTCGAGCAGATGTTCTTGGGCTTCATGAATTGGCATGGGGGAGTCATGTCCAAGTGCACATTGAGGGGGCTGAAGTGGAGAGAATTTAAATGAAAGTTTCTCGTCGTGTTCACCAATGTTGACCTTACCTGGTCCAGTCAAGCGAACTCAGCAGTGAAAACTGCCCAAAAACAACTACACTTCCTAATAAGACATAAGAAATGTGGCCTGTCTGTAAAAACTCTAACCAACCTCTATACAGGTGCACCATTAAGAGCAATGTCTCTGGATCTGTTACTGCTTGGTACGACAGCTGCTCCTCTGCGGATTACAAGTCCCTCCTGAGAGTGGTAGTCTGCTGAACACATCATTGGCTGCCATCTCCTCTTCATGCAAGGAATCTATCATAAATGATGCCTGAGGACAGCAGGAATATCATAACAGACTACAGCCACCCAGGCTTTGGTCTGTTCACACTGCTGCCATCTGGTAGACTTTTACCGGCGCATCGGGACTCACAAACAAGTTTTTCCCTCAGACTGTAAGGCTCTTCAACCAATCATACTGATCACATGAACATTCCAGATGTCCTTTCAGGTACATTTAATGTGCATTAGAATATTGATTTGCATATACCATTCATAAGCATAATACACTCGTACAGTTGTGCTCAATGTTTGCATGCCCTTGGAGAATTGATCATTTATGTACCATTTGTAAAGAAAACAGGAGTGTGCAGATAAAACATGTATTTTATTTCTTATGGGATTCACATTCAACTGTAGGTCATAACAGAATGGCACAATCATAAACCAAATATGGCAAAAGTCTACATACTTCTTAATTCTGTGTATTGCCCCCTTTATCATCAATTACAGCATGCAGTCTTTTGCAATATTTGTCTATGAAACCCTAAATTCTTGCAGATCATATAGCTGGAGGCATTCCTCTTGGCAAAATGCCTCCATGTCATGCAAAGTCTTTGGTGTCTTGAACCAAACGGTTGAGGTTTCCCCAAAGTGGCTAGATCATATTAAAGGTCAGGAGATCCACTCCAGAACCTTCACCTTTTTCTGCTGTAACCACTGGTGGGCCAACTTGACCTTGTGCTTAGGGTCATGCTAGAAAGTCCAAGAGCGTCCAATGCGCAGCTTTAGTGCAGAAGAATGCCAAATGTCTATCAGTATTTTCTGATAACATGCTATATTCATCTTTCCATCAATTTTCACAGGATTCCTTGTGCCTTTAGAGCACACTCTCCCCCCAAAAACAGCAGTGAGCCACCACCATGTTTCACAGTCGGGATGGTATTCTGGTCACTAGGCCTTGTTGACCCCTCTCCAAACATAGCGCTTATGGTTGTGATTATAAAGCTCTATTTTGGTCTCATCACTCCAAATTACAGTGTGCCAGAAGCTGTGAGGGGTGTCACAAGGTGATGTCGGGAATATTTTGTGGCATTGGAGCAGTAAAGGCTTCTTTCTGGCAAGTTGACTAGGCAGCTTATTTTCATTCCAGTATCATCGTGTTGTGCTCTTTGAAACAACCACACCGTCTTTTTCCAGAGCAGCCTGTGTTCTTCCTGAGGTTACCTGTGGGTTTTTCTTTGTAGCCCGAACACGAGTATTGTCACAAGTTTGGGGTTTGGACAGATAGGCAGAGGCAGAACGGCTGTATGAGTAGTAATCCATTGTTTTTTAATAAAGTTCAAACGGAACAAACAAACAAACTTAAAGCAAACTTATGACTGGGTAGTAGCGCCTTCGGCTGACAACCAAAATGAACCACACAACCGTGTGGAAACATACAACATAAATAGGTTCCCCAATTGGAGGCAATAACGAACACCTGCCTCCAATTGGGGAGACCAAAACACATAGAGGTGGCTAGAGTCACCTATTTTGGCCATGTCCTGACTATGGCCCCAGCCAGCGCAAAGATGGCTAGGGGCATAGCCAGGACATGACAAGTATGCAAACTGTACTGTATGTATGTATATATAATATTCAATAGTTCTACCCATATTGTTCATACTCACCATTGTACTATTTCAAAATGTGCTACTAGTTAAAATGTTTATGTATATTATTTCCATACTTGCCATATCTATAATGTTCAATAATACCACCCATAATACAGCTAGTTTACAGTATTATTTTTAAACTGGTGTTTGTATATAGTTTTATGTATATTATAGGTTTATTTTTGCTTATATATTCTTCTCCTTAACTTTCACTACAAAGATGTCAGGTATATCATAAGAATGTCATTGTGCAGGATGACTCTGTGTTGTTCGGTATATTTGACAAATAAACATTGAAACCTGAAAGTTGAATATCACTAGGAGCATGTTCAAAATGGTTATTCAGAAGTGGGAGATGTACTGCCTGGATCAAGCAGTCTCTCCAAAATTGATGACTGAGGAAGATGCAGAGATTGAAGAGAAAATGGAAGGACCTGTGTACAGAAAAGTAAAATTTTTATTACTCAAAATTCTGTTGAGTGTAGATTTAGAGTGGAAATTGTTTCCAGAAAACCTCCAAACCCACACACACACACACACACAAACACACACACACTGAACATACTGTACAATCTATGCCTGACATGGTCAGTGTTTGATTCAGTACTTTTTTACTAGGTTATATGAGGTGAAGAATTGTCATGTTGGAGACATTTCACCCACTGAGACCTGTTGTATTACCTAACATCACACACACTAGAAGTTAAGTCATCCCTCACCTTTCACAAACAAAAGCAGTTTTTATCTTTGTTATTATTGGAACTGAACTTTACTCCCAGGAAATGCTTTGTTGTGTTCTGAGGGGGAGGGTACAGACAGCATGTCATGTGAGCGCAATCCCAGAAACCTAGCATTTAAGAACATCATCATGGCCTATTGTGCAGAGACGACTAGCCCTGATTCCCTCACTTTCAGTTTCTGTGTAACATGTTTTTACTCAAAGTTATCACTATGATCATAATATCTAGATGATTATTAAGCATAACATTGTCTAGAACATTAAAAGTAATTGATTAATTTTGTCCATCATAGCCAATATAGATGCATTTGTGTTTTTATCATAAGGTAAATGTGGCCTAAATTGACTGCATGATATAAAAACACGAGTAAATTGTATAAAATGTATAAAAGTAATGAGTTGGTTATGTATGTAAAATACATTTGTTGGGGGTTAAAATATAAATTGTGATTATTGGGTTGTGATTAAACATACTGGGTCAATTTGACTGGAAGACATAACGTGTGTAACCCAAATGGTAACATTACACAGGGGTTAAAAGGCTGAATGAGTCTTGAATCAGTCTTGTGACAAATATCCGATGATGGTACCATCATACCATGTGCTTCGATTTTTTTCTTAGAATTATTTTCATTCATGTAACCGCAAGAACAATGCATTTGTATATGTCAAACCTAAAATGTTACTACTCTCCATTATGACAAAATGATTTGTTTCGATGCTGTACTTCTAAAAATACATTTGGAAATGTACATCTGAGTTAAACCTTTTAATTATTACCTATCTGAACATCTCCAGAACTGTTAATATGAGTACCTGTGTGTGATAACCCTCAATACAAAATAGAACTTTAGCATAGTGCAATAATGACTACAGCCATGAATGAATGTCTGCCACCAGAGGGGGCAATGAAAGCTGGTCTACTGCAATCGAGTGTCTGAATGAATAAGCTTCAAACGTAGCATGAATTTATCTTTCGGGCATTTCATAAAAAAGTCTGTGCCGTCAGAATGAGGTTACCTATAAATCTATAAATAGGGTAATATGATATCACATCCCCACCCAAAGCATGTTATTATTCTGGTCTGGCACTTGATATTTCTGTCAATGGACAAGGCAATAGGAAGCCTCAGCTGGCCATCTAGGGCACCTTTGACACTGAACGTAGACACTCCACCACCGAAGGTTCAGGCCCCAGTCACTCCAATAGTAATGGGTTAGAATCTACCCTTCTGAACCAGCCTCAGCTAATTCACAGTGATGCATCCTTTCAGCAGTACTGTATCATGACTATCACCTATGTGTTTTCCATGAAACTACTTTAACAAAACCACTTTATTATTTGGGCTTTATCCATCTGAGCATGCATGCATCACAAATATTTGAATTTAAAGACAACGGGAATATTGCCTGTTTAACCAGACAAATGGATGGATACATTTCGAATTTATTTCAGACAAGTGACTTGATTAACAGGATACCAGATATTTTGGAGCAGGGAAGGCTGTAGCTTGATGTTGTGTCATTGAATCAGAAGCACAGTTCACTGCTCAGGCACAAAGCTCTAAGTGAGGCAGCCTCCTCTGATGTTAATAAGCAGATCTAGGTCACCTCCCACATAGGCTCCCAGAAGGCAAGACGTGACATTGTACCGCTGTCCCTAACACAGGAAGCCCCTGCCTGTTGTGTATGTCATGCCGTCATGAGCAACAGAGGAATGAATAGGCTACACGTGCTTTGGGACAGTCATAAAGCAGCTACTCCATTTTGTAGAGGCAGAAGACTGACTTCAGCGGTAGGAGGGGCTGAGGACAGGGAGAAATCCTAATTGGCTTGTCATCGGCTGTCCTATTCAGTTATTCCATCAAGAGTCATTAATGACATTTATTTATTGTCATGTAACTACAGTGTTAATATTATGATTAGAATCTAGTGGAGATAAAAGAAAAGCATTGACAGTAAAGATACTGCACACTTGTACCAATGCTAAGAACATTGTCATAACACACAGCTTAAAGCTTCCTTTCTGTTGAAACTCTTTCTGCCCAGATCATGAGATGCAACGGTGAAATGTCTGTTTGATTATTTGCGCTTACAGGACTGGTAAAGAAACGAGAGAAAACCTCCTATTCGATATGACATAAATGAAGCAGGGGAAAGGAATGTATTTGCCATGTTAGGCTGAGGCTTGCATAGAGACTCTGACTGCTGCCTCTGATATCAGAGCCACTGCAGCAAACCAAACACCCTACAACCCCTAAACACCCCCCCCCCCATTCCATTCGCCCCCTCACAAACAGAGTCTGTCACTACCACTCTCCTCAGTCTAAAGCCCTGTAAGCAGAACAGATCTTTTTGGGCCATGGACTGATTAATGTGTTTGTGCACCTGTCACTTTGCATGCATCCCTGTGTGTGTAGTGTCTGTGTGTGTGTGTGTGTGTATGTTTATGTGTGTGATTTGCGTTTATGTTTCATAGTTAATCCAAGGAAAGAAGGTTTTTTGTGCTTGCGTGCATGTTCCTGTATTAATATAAACTGAATGTCTTTGCGGACCATTTAGTATAAGGACCAGATTGCAGTTCTCTGTTCCAAACCAAATGGTTTTCAGGATACTGTATTTAGATCACTTCTCATTGTCAGGGCTCTTGATTGGCTGGAGTGGCTTCCCTTTTCATCCAGTGGGGTTTTCAAACAGAAAACCTGAGTTCCTTTGAGTCTTGCCACCCAATTACTGTGGCCATGGCAACTATCTGAGACTATTGCCACAGTTGGTGCATGGCTGTTAGCAGGTCCTAAGCCTTCTGTATCTTTCCCCCTTCAGACATCCTTCTCTCATCACTGCTGAATTAATCCTCGCCTTTGTAACCCAAAGCTAAATTGGTAACCACAGCAACCAATTTAATGCCATCTGAGTAATAAAATGTCTGAAAATCCATTTATTGTAAAGTTTCTAATGTGGAAATGCAGATAGAGAACAAAATGAGTTTGTGTCAGGATTGATTTGCACATTTCACTAGAATTCCGGACCATGTTCCCTTATGAAGATGCAGTTGCTGTTAATATGAATCCAGTTCAGCGGTTAATGATGATAGTGTGTGTGTGTGTGTGTGTGTGTGTGTGTGTAATGTGTGTGTGTGTGTATGTAATGTGTGTGTGTGTGTGTGTATGTAATGTGTGTGTGTGTGTGTGTGTGTGTATGTCTGTGTGTGTGTGTGTAATGTGTGTGTAATGTGTGTGTGTTCGCGGGTGTAAGGTGTGTGTGTATAATGTGTGTGTGTGTGTGTAATGTGTGTGTGCGTGTGTGCGTGTGTGACATTTACAGCCTATCCTCTGTCCCAGCATTAGCTCAGGGTTTTACTGGGGAAGGGGGAGGGAGGCTTAGTCACTGAGACGCCCCAAGGACTCTCCCGGGAATACTCTTTCCTCACTGCCCTAAACACCCCCGCACACACGCACACACACTCACAAACACAAACACGCCTCCACTCTCAGAGATCCACTCTCCACTCTCAACCTCACAAGCACGCGTGAGCCACACAAATATAAACATACACACACACACACACACACACACACACGTGTGTGTATGTGTATGTATGTATGTATGTATGTATATATATATATATATATATATATATATATATATATATATATACATATATACACACACACACACACAGTGCATGCCTGAACACAAATGGCAGCTGGCAAAGTAGCCTAAGCCAAGCATGAAAATGTGCAGGACTTTCTCTATCCTCTGGGTTGACGCTATATTGAGAGATATCGTCGTTTTCACGTTTTTGTAATTTTCAATGCTCAATTCAACGTAGGCTACGTTATTCTGTATTTAATTTCTCAACCGTCCGTCCATTTAACTCTCCAACGACTGAAATGTTAGTTCTGAATTAATGTACTCACATTTTTGCATGCAGGCACCACAAGCAGATGACAGCAGCCCTAGTGCATCGGATAACGAGTGAAAGGATCAGGTGCCTCTACAGTCACAGACAGTGCATTTAATAGAGATTTTTTTCCTCTGCATTTTCGAAAAGAATTAAATCATATCGAAATTTGTGAGTTCTTAAACAGACGCTTTTTGAATTAGAGTTGAATGCCCTGCTTTTCCCAGTAAACGGACACGCGATATGGGCCTATAGCCCATACATCTTATATCCATGCAAAATGTATTTTTTACCCATGCGGAATTTAAGTATCCTACATGGAGAATTTAAACCACGAAGGAAGTTCATATACAATGCAAGGCGATAATAATTTCTATAGCCAAATGCAGACGAGATTGGCTTCGTAATGCTGAAATTACTATTTTGTAATGCAGATGCATGTGTCTCGTTATCTCCGAGAAGGCAGCTGAAAAATGTAATGTATACAATTTATAGTCGTCTGTCTGCTCCCATGAATAGATAAAATAACAATAGTACAGTCAGTATATCAAATAAAATTATCAAATAATTTTGAGACAATATAATAAATATGCATTTCCTTCTAATAGGCTATGTTACTTTTTTAAGTGCATTGGCTACTTGGTTGAAGAGGCATTAAATAAGACATCACACGATTCGTATGGAAAAGTAAGTAAAAAGACACATAAATAATAAAATGAATGTGCTGTGCTACATCAAGACTAATTTGATATATCAAATTATAGGGCTATTTAAAATGTACTGTCTGTCACATTTGTCAAGTATTATGCAATAGAATCAAAAATACAAATACCAAATTTGACCTATATAGGTCAATAAATGGTGCGCACCATTTATTGACCTATACCGAATTTGAGCTATATAGGTCAATAAATGGTGCGCACTATGCAGTCTTAAACATATTTGTAAAAAGCATATGCAAATATAAACTATATAAATTGGTGACCTTTGCCAAATGAACACAACCTGAATATTATCATTGTCCCCTTATTTTAACGAAAAAGATTCGAACAAATTATAAATCTAACTGAATTGAAAGTAAAATAAAACAGAATTAGATCGAATAAAATATGCACATTATTTTCAAATACTTATAATAGTAAAACCTCAAATCAATATCCTAAACGCAATCAACTGCCAATTCTGTCTTTGATTTTAGGATTTAATGCAGAGAATTAGCGCGTATTCTGCTTTGTCTCTCTCTCACTCCCTCTCTCGAACAAATACACACACACACACACACATATTTCCAGTTCCATGAGTGATTTTTGCATGCTGAGCAAGTCATTGCATTGGCAGTCTACGAGGACACGTGCCTAGTCTCCCTCCGACACAGATTCCAGAGCTCGCAGTTTGCACTTGTCACCGCTGCAGCAAAGCCGAATACTACATCAAGACCAACGACTACAACTGCTTGGAGGGGTCACAAACAGGGGACATTCGATGACATTCGGCGGTTTAGAAAAACAACTTAATCAGTTTGAATTAGGTCGAATGGTTTTGGTTTGTTTCTTCTGATGCCAAGGAAATGCCAAGAGGGATTTAAGAGTGACATGGATAATCAAGACAAACCGACGGGTTTTTCACGACAAGCTTGGTGGATGTAAGGGTTGAAAATCAGTTATTAAGAGTAACGTCGGAAAGTCTTGGAAACCGGAATGGTTATCTTTCTCTCATAGCAGCAGCCAAAATAGCTATTAACCAGCCTGTATGCATTCCTTCAACAATTTTCATATTTGATCCAATAATAACTGAAGATTTACAATTGTCTCACAAAAAATGGCTCACTTAATTCGACACAAGATAGGCAACAAGCTGACAAATGCGGCCAACACAGTTTCCAATAAATCGCAGGCCAAGGTCAGTGGCATGTTCGCCAGGCTGGGCTTTCAGGCCGCTACGGATGAAGAGGGTCTGGGGTTCGCGGAATGTGATGACTTGGATTATGACTACAGGCAGGGGATGCAGATGAATATCATGCAGGGGGACGAGGATGGGGGAGAGATGGACGGAGGAGACGAGTTGATGGTGGGAGACAGCCACTACCAGAGAGATGGTTCCGGCCCACCACCCTCCTCCCTCAAGAACAGTGGGTCGTGTAACGAGTTGGCATCAGAGGTCAAACCCAAAATTACATCTTGGGAAGCAGGGTGGAACGTGACAAATGCCATTCAGGTAGACATCATTTTAATAATGACGCTTACGAATTTTCACAGAAGTCAGAGGTAGGCCTTTCGTCAAGAATAGGCCTGGAACAAGTACCCATTATTTTAGAGCAAAATGAATTATGTAATTCAGGGGACAACGATTTCCATATATATATAAATATATATATATATATATATATATATATATATATATATATATATATATAGCTATGTATACATCAATTTAAATTAGGCCCATTATTGTATATTCACACACATTACATTTAAAACGGATGCATTATTTCCCAAATTGACATGTTAAAATATACTGTTTTATTTCGCAAAAAAAAATTAGTACATTTATCGTATGTCTTATTCTGCAATCCTTACCGTCCACAATATTTGTCCTAAATATTATTATTTTAAAAGAGAAATCATGTCCTAAAGTTGTCTGCATTTTATCAAAAAATCGCAATTAAATTCGAAACATTTTAGGTTTTCGAGGTAGCCTATTTCTTATCAGTAAAAAACAGACCCATCTCCATCTGGAATGAATCACGGGTGAAATGGATTGAATTAGCTTCAGGCACTGTTGGGCCTACGTCATTATTTCGCAGACGATTATATCAAATCTATCTACTGTTGGTGAGCTATTTGAAATAAGAAAATGAATAGGCTATATCTACATAAAAAGCACCGTCCCAAATATAATTCCTATTCGGAACAAGTTCACTATTTGTCGCCTGACAAATAGCTTAGATTTAACCTATGCTTTGTCTTTAAACTGCAGTTGTTACATGTTGGTTTTCACACATAAGCCTATTATAATGCAAATATTGATGTTGTTTTTTCACTATTATGCAACTGTGAATGTGAATCATTTCTTTCATGTGTGGGGAGCTCCTGTCACTTCGATAAGACCATGTCCATTACAACTCAACTATGCTTGTATATCCGCAGGGGATGTTCGTCCTTGGGTTACCATATGCAATTCTTCACGGAGGATACCTTGGGCTCTTTCTCATCATTTTTGCCGCGGTTGTATGTTGTTACACCGGAAAAATTCTTATAGCCTGTCTGTATGAAGAGAACGAGGATGGAATTCTTGTGCGCGTGAGGGACTCCTACGTGGACATCGCCAACGCTTGCTGCCAGCCACGTTTCCCGTCTCTGGGCGGACATATTGTTAACGTCGCTCAAATCATTGAATTGGTTATGACCTGTATTCTTTACGTGGTGGTTAGTGGTAACCTGATGGTCAACAGCTTTCCAAATCTGCCGGTTTCGCAGAAGGCCTGGTCTGTAATCGCTACCGCCGCCCTTCTGCCTTGCGCGTTTCTCAAGAGCCTAAAGGCTGTCTCCAAATTCAGCTTGCTCTGCACCATTGCACACTTCGTAATCAACATTCTGGTGATAGCCTACTGCCTCTCCAGAGCTCGCGACTGGGCCTGGGACAAAGTTAAATTCTATATAGATGTCAAGAAGTTTCCCATCTCCATCGGCATTATCGTCTTCAGCTACACGTCCCAGATATTTCTGCCCTCGCTGGAGGGGAACATGCAAAGACCAAGCGAGTTCCACTGCATGATGGACTGGACCCACATCGGAGCATGCGTCCTGAAGGGCCTGTTCGCTCTGGTGGCCTACTTGACTTGGGCAGATGCCACCAAAGAGGTAATCACGGATAACCTGCCCTCCACCATCAGAGCGGTGGTCAACCTGTTCCTCGTGGCAAAGGCCTTGCTGTCGTATCCGCTGCCATTCTTTGCTGCTGTAGAGGTTTTAGAGAAGTCTTTTTTCCAGGATGGAGGACGCGCCATTTTCCCTGATTGTTACGGTCCGGGAGGACGGATTAAGTCCTGGGGTCTGAGCCTCCGGTGCCTCTTGGTGGTGTTCACCTTGATTATGGCCATCTTTGTTCCGCACTTCGCACTTCTCATGGGCCTCACCGGGAGTCTTACCGGGGCAGGGTTGTGCTTCTTGCTTCCGGCCCTATTTCATCTAAAGCTGATGTGGAGGAAACTGTTATGGCACCACGTGTTTTTCGACGTCGCCATATTCGTCATAGGGGGCATATGTAGCATTTCTGGGTTTATTCACTCAATAGAAGGGCTCATAGAAGCATTCAAGTATGGAGTGGAAGAGTAAGAACGTTTTGTCTGTCATGCTGATACTCTCATCTATCACCTGCGCTTATGACAGACTTATTGACAGATCAAAATGGAAACGTGTAATTGTATTACTTTGTTTTTTTGCCTTCGTGATGAAAATGTGCAATAATAGACTTTACAATCATAGTGTACAGTATTCATTGCTGAAATGTTGTGTTGATTTGGAATGCAGTGTGGAGAATGAAGTAGCTGTATCTGAAAAGTGGAGTGTTATGCGTGGTTTTATCAAGAATGCTTAGCCCAGAACACATGAAAATTATCTGTGTACAGGCTGTCAGCGTGGATGGGTTGATATCAGCATTGGGAATAGTTTTTTTTATATGAACAATGAAATGTGAGAATTATAAGGCATTTTAGATTATAATCTCATGCAAATCAACATAAAGAAAAAACTCACTCTAGGCACCCCCGTGGGATGTTGCTATAGAATAAACCATATCATATAAAAATAATGTAATCACAACAATTCAATTCACCTGTAGGCCTATTCCTTGTCTACACGTTATTATGTGTTTCAAGTGTAATTATGGATGGAGTGAATTATTGCCGTGCAAGCAAGTGGCTATATGTGTATATGAAACTATTTGTAGTTACCTTCTCGTTGAACGTGTTAATTGTGCTTTTGTGGAATTACTTATGACGTCTAAGAAGCAAGTACAGTATGTGTTCAAATAATAGATAAATAAATCTAATATTTTATGGATTATGTTTATATGTTTGCCCAATGATTCAATGTATGTTTGGAATTTGTGCACGCTCATGTGGCGAAAACATCTGTGAATAAAATCGGCGTCTTTATGGATTAATATAGTCAGTGGTGACGTGGGGGCTTTCTGTAACAGTCAAATGAAAGCTGTAATCTGTCGGTTGATCAATGTTGTGCGGAGAAAGATTCTACAAATTATCATATTCTCAACAGATTATGCGTACTGCTTGTTTATACACTCAGAAACAACTGAATAATTGTATAGCCACAATACACAATATAAAGGAACGAATATTGTTTGGAAACACGCAATTATTCGGCACTGTACTTTCAGTTCCTTTGTTACAGATTAGGCCACAGTTCCTCTCAAATCAGAATGAGGATGTTCTTAAATGGTGGTCCCACAAGTAGCATGTGAGAAGACTGACACCCTTATAAACAAGGGCCAGCAGAGGAGACTTTGGGGACCTTAATGGATCCCAATGAGTCATTGGAAAAAACGCTCTGACTCCGCTCTGACTCTGAACCTCTTGATCAAACAAGGTGTTAAAAATGTATGCATAATGAATGTTAACATTTAAGACTGGGAAATTGGGCAATTACAACTCAGTAATAGAAGCATATTTTATAAATATTTCTATATATGCAATACACAATAGGAATCGGCAGACAATACAAAGAAATAATACAACTGCAATTATGCTGAAATGTGCAATAAATAGTAGAAGCAATATTGACCTTGTGTGTGTTACATGTTCCCCCCATGCTTGTTCCTCCCCATGTTAAGGATACATTGTTATTGCGTACACTGTAATATAGAGCTAAAATGTTAAGAAAATAGTAGGATCTCTGTTCTTTTCACACCCACACTTGCCTCTTCTACAGCAGCTGAACTGTCAGCTCCACCTAGCATCAACGGTACCTCAAGATAAGGGAGCCACACATAAGACGTGGGTACCAAACATTCTAGTTGTGAATGAATTAACACATACAGTACTTCTAACGCACAGAAGAGAATTAATCAATGATGCAGTTGTTTGGCTCCCTGAGCACCTTGTTCGGCCCAAACCCTACACCATTTCCACAGAAACAATATGGATCTAAGCCCTTCCAGGACAATCTAACATGTATGTGTTTTTAACATATAATCACCTAATATATATACAACTCCTGCACATCGCATCCAATGTCTCCAACTAGATGGCTGCCCATACCATTATGGATACCATGTTTAATAGTTGCCAGCAGATATTGTGATCTTATGACATCCTTTGGCTTTCTCCAAATGTAATCCCTTCTGGATTGCAATGACAGCCCCGCATAACACAGCCCCTCTCCGGTATTCCACCTCGCCAGTGTACTAACCACCAGCAGAAAAGTGTTGGAGGCAAGGCACCCTAGAGTCACACCTGCTCACTCATAAGTTTGTGTGTATGTACGTCTTATAAGCACTGGCACCTCACAGATTATTGTGTTTGCTGTTTGTTTATACCGTGCTGGTGCCCTCGCACCTCACAGACAAACACTGTCCAGCCCAATGCACTTAGAGTTATATTTTGTAGTGTTCGTCTTTTCTTTTCACATCCACTCACGCTATCGGTCCAGGCAGACGCGATGAAGGGGCCGGATTCCCTGGTTGAGACATGGACTTAGAGGACAGGCTCCGCGCCAGGGAGGGACAGCTCGGCAGGTTAGTAACAGCAACATGAGGTCTCACATGGCAGCATGGTCAGGGTGGGGGAGCACTGTCGAGCCTGTGCTGCTGTGCCTCCCATTGCTGACTGGTTGGAGCCTAGCCGTGTCCAGGTGAGAGAACTCTGGAGAGCCATGCCTGATAAATATGACGGTAATCCAGAGGGTTGTCATGGTTTCCTTCTATAATGTGAGTGGTATTTTGGGGATCAGACTGTCTCCAATTATGAGAAGGAGACCGTGACAATCATTGTTCTCACTGGGCGTTGTGGGATAGTGGATCGGAGGAATTTAGGTCATTACCAAGGTTTATTGCTCAGTCCTGATTCATGTTTGACCATCCCTCAGAGGACAAAATGGGGGCGAGCAGCTTATGCACCTTAGTCAGGGAATGAGCACGGCCTTGGAGTACATGCTGTTCTGGTTGGTGGCGGCGTCCAGTGGCTGGAACGAACTGGTTCTTAGGACAACTTTCCCCCGGTCCAAATAGAGCTGGCCTGTGTGAGTGATTCCATGTTGCTGGATGCCTACATCGCCCGGGCCATTGCCATTGAAGGGCAGCTCCGGGACCGTGAACATTTGGCACTGCGTACCCATCTTCCTTCCTCTTGGGTGAAGCCGAATGGAGCTGGCAATCATGAGGCTTCCAGCAGAGGAAAGAGACTGACAGAGTTGACTGGGTCTCTGCCTTTTCTGTGTTGAGAAGGGGCACTTCTGGAAGGGGTTTGTCTCGGCCCAGAAGCAAAGCAGGAGGTGGGTGAGTAGAAGCCAGTCAGTGCAGCCGGGCACAGTAGGTGCCTTACGTGAGTGTAATATTACTAGCCCTTTCTGTAGTCTGTAGGCTGTGGGGAGCTTCATCGACTGGCCCTTCTGCTCTAAGGCTGCCGTTGCACCATTTGAGCTCCTAGATGCCCATCCAGGCTCTGGACGGTCGACCTGTCGTCCTTCAGTTCCATCACTCACGTGATCTGGCCACTCATTCACTCTCACCATCAATGACTGACATTGAGAGAGACTGGAATTAATGGTGATGTCATCAACAATTCACCCATCATCCTGGGACTTCCGTGGCTTCAGCAGCATGACCCTAACATCGCCTGGACCAAGCAGAAGATCCTGGGATGGTCACGAAATGTCAGAAGATCAGCTTGACTGATTGTATCAGTGGAGAGCCCAGAGGGAACCTTCCCAGCCAACATCCCACCGGAGTATGCAGACCTGAATGGGGTGTTTTCCAGCAGTAAGGCCAGGTGTCTCCCTCTTCCACACTCCTGGGACCGCCAGGAGCCACTCCCCCCCGAGGCTGGATCTACAGTGGCCGAGAACAATGAGATGGAGACCTACATCCAAGAAATGCTGGAGCAGGGGCACATCCAACCCTCAACTGCCATCGTCTTCCTCATCAAGAGAAAGGATGGGTGGCTCCGGCCTTGCATTGACTACCGGGGCCTGACAACATCACCATTGACAGCATCACTATTAAGGTCAGGTACCCGATGCCCCTCGCCCCGTCGACCATCGAGCAGCTGAGGGGGGTGTGCTTCATCATGGTGGAGAACCGCATTCGGCACAACCTAGGGCCTCTGTGAGTACTCAGTGATGCCGTATGGGCTGCCCAATGCACCGGCACACTTCCAGTCTTTCTTAAATGAAGTGTTCCAGGATATGTTGGGGAGGTACGTCGTGGTCTACATCAACGACATCCTGGTTTACTCCCCAATGTACCCAGACAATGTGGCCAATATCTGTGCCGTGCTCCAAAGCCTTCTAGAGCATGAGCTGTATGTTAAAGGAGAGACTTGTTCAGTCCATCAGGCCGCCGTTTCATTCCTGGGGTACCACATTGCTCCAGAGGGATTGAAGATGGAGGAGCTGAAGGTGGAGGCAGTGAGATCATGGCCGGTCCCAAAGATCATCGAGTAACTACAGTTTCAAATGTTTTTTTCACAGTCGAGGTAGGCGCATCCAAGGTGGGGGGGGGGCGGTCCTCTCCCAGCTGCATGGAAATTCCCCCAGGCTCCACCCCTGCGCCTACTACTCAAAGAGACCATCTGCTGCGGAGGGGAAGTAGAATGTGGGAGATTGCAAGCTATTGGCGGTAAAGTTGGCATTAGAGGAGTGGAGACACTGGCTGGAGGGCGTCCGGGAGCCGTACACACTGTCCTGACCGACCATAGGAATCTAGAATACATCAAGTGCTGGATGGCCCAACCCCCGACAGACCAGATGGACATGCTTCTTTTAGCGCTTCACCCCGTCATTACACCCAGGAACAAAAAATGTCAGGGCGGATGCATTCTCCCACCTGCGCGACTGGGGGGGCTGAGACACACACATTCTGCCTGCCTTGTGTGCTGTGGGTCCCACATAAGAAACGTGCCCCCAGATAAGACCTACATGCACCGGAGAGTGCGCGGATGGTTGGTGACCTGGGCACACACCACCCCAGACATCACCCAGACCCTGGAGGCGCTGCAGGAGAAGTGTTGTTGGATTGGAATGTAAGACACTATGTCATGTTGTCCACTGTGTGCACAATCCAAGACACCGCAGACGGCTCCAGTGGGCAAGCTCCGTCCTCTGCCGATGCCTCAGCAACACTGGTCCCACATCACAGGGGACATTATGACAGACCTGCCACCATCAGAGGGGAATAACACCATTGCTGTGGTTGTATGTAGACCGGTATTCAAAGATGATTCAGTTCATGCCACTGCAAGTTCCTCCAATCATACTGTCTTGCTCATCCAGGTGTGGGGACCCGCTTTCTCCCTGGGTGGAGTGTGCTCAGAACTCCCTGTACCATTACTCCATGGGTCTAACCCCCTTTCAGGTGGTCCTTGGGCTCCAGCCTCCGTTGTGCCCCTGCATGGGAAGTTCCAGTGACGTCCCTGCTGTGGAGAAGTGGTTCAGGAAGTCTGATGAGGTATGGTCTGAGCAGTATGAGCAAACACATGTCTTTCATATCTTATGGGATTCACATTCAATTGTAGGTCATAACAGAATGGCACAATAATAAAACAAAACATGGCAATAAAGAAAAAAATGAACTGACCCCTGTTCAAAAGCCTGCATACCCTTTGTTCTTAATTTGTCCCCCCCAATATATAAATGTGAACATAACTATGTAACTTCAATTATAGTAATAAAATGCAATGAAGGCACTTGTGCTGAATATACACACTTAATAGTGGTTATAAGTTAAAATAAATTGTGACACCCCTGCCTTTGCCTCATAGTGGTTTGATCCATTGCCTACCTGCCCTCAGCAGTGGCACATTGTGCAGAAACAGTGCATGGGTGGGAATCTGGCAGACCGTCGTTGACTTTTAGTTAGTTGGTCAAACAAAGGATATGTTAGATTTTTTTTACTAGTACCACTCAATACAATAAAACAGACCCAACAGTCACCAGCCTTCATTTTCTCTGTTTTGAATAACAGGTCACTAATATTAGCTAGTGATTAGCTGATGTTTGCTAGCAACCCGTTTTTGCAGCTGTTTTAATTCAAGTCATTGAGAGAAAATGCAGTGCAATGTATGTAGTGTTCCTTTGCAGGCAAGTTGACAGTGTTTGTCTACCACCTGAAAGGCATGTAGCCAACATGAGGCTAATCCAGTTAATTTGTTTTATGTTGGTAGGCTTCACACACAATAGCTGAATTTACAGAGCTACCGTAGCAAGCAGACTGATGGTACAAACTAAAACACTATTACAACACTTATTTTGGTGTCGTCTTTAGCATTATTGGTCTATGACACCACAAATTATTGCAGATGGTATAGCTGCCCATTCCTTTTGGCAAAATGCCTCCATGTCATGCAAAGTCCTTGGTCATCTTGCATGCACCACACGTTTGAGGTAGCCCAGAGTGGCTCATTGATATTAAGATCAGGAGATCCACTTCAAAACCTTCACCTTTTTCTGCTGTAACCACTGGATTGTCAACTTGGCCTTGTGCTTAGGGTCATTGTCGTGTTGGAAAGTCCAAGAGAGTCCCATCCACAGCTTTTGTGCAGAAGAATGTAAATTGTTTGTCAGTATTTTCTGATAACATGCCACACTTATCTTGCCATCAATTTTCACATGCTTCCTGTGCCTTTCGAATTCACCCCCCCCCCCCAAATCATCAGTGAGCTACTGTCATGCATCACATTAAGGTTGGTATTCTGTTCACTATTGGCCTTGTTCACCCCTCTCCAAACATAGCACTCAGGGTTGTGACCACACGGCTCTATTCTGGTCTTGTCACTCCAAATTACATTGTGCCAGAAGCTGTAAGGCGTGTCAAGGTGTTAATGGGCATATTGTAACCTGGCTTTTTTGTGGCATTGGCGCAGTAAATGCTTCTTTCTGGGAATCATGCAGCTCAAGTTTCAGCATATTGTGCTCTTGAAACAACCACAGTCTTTTTCCAGAACAGCCTGTATTTCTCCTGATGTTACCTGTGTGCTTGTCTTTTGGCTGAAATCTATCTTTGTATACCTGAACTTGGCTTGGTATCAAGAGATCCCCGAATTTTCCACTTCTTAATAAGTGATTGAGTAGTACTGTGCGCGCACGGAGTCCGACATGCCGTAGTGTCGCACAGTCCTCCTCATATCAGGCTACCAGTATTTTGCCCTGAGCGCCTCCAGGGTCCGATTGATGCCCAGATGTCCTGTAGCTGGTGTGGTATGCACCCAGGTCACCAACCCAGGTTGCTGGTGCGGGGTCCCATCACCCTGTCCTTGAATGTCAGTGTCCCAGGAGACAGGACCCATGACACATGAGGGGGTTAGAATTATGGTGAATGCATACGCCCTGACGCTCTTCGCAATGGGGCAGTATGTCAGGGTGAACTGGAAGCGCTCAAAGAAAATCTTCCATTGAGCCTGGCGAGGGTTTAGCCGCTGCACTGCCCTGACCTGTTCGAAGTTCCTATGGTCAGTTAGGACAGTGAATGGCTCCCCGGCGCCTTCTAGCCAGTGTCTCCACTCCTCTAATGCCATCTTTACTGCCAGTAGCTCCTGGTCGCCCATGCTCTATCTAGTTCCTCTCCGCAGCAGACAGGTTCTCAGAATAGTAGGCACGCGGTGGAGCCACGGTGTGTTCCCGTGCTCCTGGGAGAGGACCACCCCCACCCCAACCTTGGACACGTCAACCACGACTGTGAAGGGCTTGAGGGGGTCTGGATGTTTCTGGAAAGGGGCTGTGATGACCCTGACCCTCGGGTCAAAGAAGGTCCACTCCACGTTTAAGGTCCAGTGGAGGCGTTGAAGTTGGCCAGTTGCCCAACGGCATGCTGATTGCTGTCTTCTACTCGTCTGTCTCCTGGATACGCATGAGGTTGTACACGCTCCAAAGGTCCAGCTTCTTGAAGACGCGTGTTCCCCTCAGCTGCTCTATGGCCGATTAGTTGTGAATATGTAATAAATAATCTGTCATTGTGAAATATTTTAGGAAATCACTGTCTACAGATACAAATCACTGGCCTTTTATCAATCAACATTTTTATCTGTACTTGTGTTCTTATGAACTCGTTTGACGTCCTCTTTCATGGCCGAAGTACGGTTCCAATCCAAAGAAGGTCTAGACATTTTCAACTGCACATTTGTGATTGTTGATTTCTTTCTTTGGCCAGTAAATATACATTATATTGTCTCTTATAGTAGCTACACTGACATTTATTATGACCGAACATTCTATTTCTTGCTGACTTTCTTTTAGTCCCAGACACATGAAGGTGCAGAGAGAAACAGGTTACATGAGGGAACGGAGGACCAGACTACTTTCAGGGCATGTCCTCCTGAGTCAGTTTACTGCTTCTAGTACCTCTACAGTTCCAACCAATCTCACACAATCTGAAAAAAAAACCATTGGTTTGACACAAATCTTCACTGACTTCCATAATAGCTAATATTGGCCTTTTTATCCTCTTTATGGAATAATAATGTTTTTTCCAGTCTGGATGGATGCTGACCTGTGGTTGGATACAGATTTGACATCCACTCAGTCATTCCCATGGGACTTGTGGTCTGTATGTGTTTGACATGCATTTAATGCACTTCCATGTTTAATATAATTAGTTGAATTACCTTTTTCTTGGTCAGTCATTCTTCCATATTCATACTTTAATTGCCTCTAAACAATAAATAGTGATGTAATATTTTTAAGCAATTAGGCAGGAAGGGGTGTAGTGTATGACCAATATGTGACACAACAGTGTAAACAACATTAAGCTCTTAATTTCATCACTAATGTAAATTAGACATTTCAGACTAAGTACAAGTGTTGAATATATTTTATTTCAGACCGAAGCAGTTTTCAAATTGGGGAGTTCTAATTGTTCTGCCACAGACTGACAATGTTACTGATGTTAGATTGATGTTATGTTAGGAAAAAAACATGACCCCAACATGTCTGTGTTGTGTACAGGTCCAGCCATTCATGACTGACATATAAACAAACTGGACTAGAACATAAAATGTTTATTGGTTAAGGGTCAGGCTGGTCCTCAGTTTTGTCAATTTTGCCAAGCTGTCTACCAAATTTATTGCTGGTATGTTGTGTTTATCTACTTTTTGAAAGATTGTTAGGACTCATTTCAAATTGAACACTGATGTTGCTTTCAGTGAGTATTATCTACTGAGGCTGTCCTTTGTCAACTGTAAATATTCATGCTATAAGTACCACCACCTCCAGGTGCGGCTCCAGACGCAATACAAAAGGAACAAATTGGCGGGTAGGTGGGGCACAAAGGCGGAGGCTCCGCCTCAGGACAGAGACAGGAAAGGGTGGAGGCTCCTCCTCAGGATGGGGACAGGAGGGAGCTGGGGCGCGGAGAGGGTCAGGAGTCGGGGTGCGGAGAGGGTCAGGAGCCGGGGAGAGGAGAGGGTCAGGAGCCAGGGAGAGGAGAGGGTCAGGAGCCAGGGAGAGGAGAGGGTCAGGAGCCGGGGAGAGGAGAGGGTCAGGAGCCGGGGAGAGGAGAGGG
>JACXGJ010009747.1:0-23609 GCA_016801105.1 Esox niger | reverse complement strand
ATTGTATATTCTTGCATTGTATTTTCATTGTAGGTTCTTGCATTGTATTTTCATTGTATATTCTTGCATTGTATTTTCATTGTAGGTTCTTGCATTGTATTTTCATTGTAGGTTTTTGCATTGTATTTTCATTGTAGGTTCTTGCATTGTATTTTCATTGTAGGTTCTTGCATTGTATTTTCATTGTAGGTTTTTGCATTGTATTTTCTTGCAAGGACTTAGCATCAATTGAGAACATTCTATACTCAGACTGAACATACAGCCATGCTGCGTGTGTGTCTGACCACTATGTGGCGTGTGTGTGTGTCTGAGCACTATGCTGTATGTGTGTGTGTGTGTGTGTGTGTTGTTGTGTGTGTTGGTGTGTGTGTGTCTATTGCTTGGCTTTGCTCAGGTATATAATGAGTTCACTTCCTCCTGATGTTACGTGTCATAATGATGTCGTAATGAGGGACATCTAAACCCCACAGCTACATCCACTTCTACTACAAAACCCCACAGCCCTCTCTAGCAACACACACTAGAACAGCCCTGCCTAGTCCAGCCCTGCCTAGCCCAGCCCAGCCCAGCCTAGCCCTGCCTAGCCCAGCCTTGTCTAGCCTAGCCCAGCCCAGCCCTGCCTAGCCCAGCCCAGCCCAGCCTAGCCCTGCCTAGCCCAGCCCTGTCTAGCCTAGCCCAGCCCAGCCTAGCCCAGCCCAGCCCAGCCTAGCCCTGCCTAGCCCAGCCCTGTCTAGCCTAGCCTAGCCCTGCCTAGCCCAGCCCAGCCCAGCCTAGCCCAGCCCAGCCTAGCCCAGCCCTGTCTAGCCCTGCCTAGCCAAGCCCTGCCTAGTCTATCATAGCACAGCAGTATAGTACATACAGGCAGATGAATGGGAGGGAAATTAAACCAGTATGGACAAAGACGGGAAGATGGGGAATATACAGTGACAGTCATATGAAATCAAATGAAAAAACATGAAAGAGAAGAGTATGAAAAATTATATATACATATATGTTACTTCAGCATGTGGTTGTAAACACTTACTTTCTTATCTGGTTTAGAATAACATTGTAAGCATATATTAACATGAATCAATCTACAGCTGATTTACATTATAATGACACTGACAGTACATGACATCCAATGGTCACCATCCTGCATGCATCACACACATCTCCTGGAGGTCAACCAGACTGCTGAGGGAGCATAGCCTCATGGTCATACGGCCATTACCACAACACTCTGATGGTCACTAAGCATGCTGTTTCTACCAAATGTAGTAGATAGGGTGACCCGCTGGAACATTCCGTTAATATGACACAGGAGAAGACTTCACAAGTTCCCACGACCTTGAGAATTCACATATACACCCACACACACACACACACGCACACACACACACTGTAGGCAGACGACGAATGAGACGTGTTAGAAGGGCTGTCTTCGCCAACGAGGCTTAAAAGGTTTGTTAGTGACTCTGATTGTAGTGCGAGAGGAGACAGGGATGGTGAAAGAGCTGTGAAAGAGGAGGGGGAGGAGGCACACCAAACAGCAACAGATATTTGGGGGAAAACGATAAAGAGAAGCAGCAAAACACGGTCATGGACAGAGCAGTGAGGAGACCTATCAGAAATACACTGGTATCACGTTAGAGACCTCTGGCCAATCAACCACAAAGAACGATCGTTCTTGTGGCTCCAAAAGAAAAACGTGTCCAAAAGAGTCATCTGTCCTTCTGTGTTAGAGTGTTTCACACAGGGTATGTTTGGCTTTTCATGGTGTGTGTTAGGTTTTAGTTGGCCACCACTCCACACAGGGTCTGTTTGGGATCTCATGGTCTGTGTTTGGTATTTGTTGGCCACCACTCCACACAGGATCTGTTTGGGATCTCATGGTCTGTGTTTGGTATTAGTTGGCCACCACTCCACACAGGGTCTGTTTGGGATCTCATGGTCTGTGTTTGGTATTTGTTGGCCACCACTCCACACAGGATCTGTTTGGGATCTCATGGTCTGTGTTTGGTATTAGTTGGCCACCACTCCACACAGGGTCTGTTTGGGATCTCATGGTCTGTGTTTGGTATTAGTTGGCCACCACTCCACACAGGGTCTGTTTGGGATCTCATGGTCTGTGTTTGGTATTAGTTGGCCACCACTCCACAGGGGGTCATCACAGGACATGCAGCCCTCCCTAACCCATATGGACACAGAATACCGATGACTGTTTGGGTCACTGGTGATCTTTTTAAGTATGAATCAGATATTAGAACATGCGGATATCAACACAGACAGATGTTATGATCGTAACAGTAAAAACACGGCTACAACACCAACCGACTCCACCGACGTAACGTCTGTTGTGGACCTGTGAGGCATGCTGATGGGGGCGGGGACGTGGGGTGAGGAGGGGTCCATGGGGGCGGAGCCTGTGACCTCATGGGTCAGAGAAACAGGAAGTAAACAGGAACTTACATCACGCAGGGTTAGAGTCCCCAGGGTGTGGTTAGTATGAGAGTGTGGTTCTACAGTCAGCAGAGGGTATAGAGGAGGAGCAGAAGGGAGGAAGGAAGGAAAGGAGCAGAAAGAAGACAGAGAGGAGAGATAGAAAAGTTTTCATCCAAAGGAGAGAGAGAGAGCAAGGAGAGAAAGAGTTGAAAAAAGGATAGGCAGGAACGCCCAGAGAGAGGGGAAAGATGTTTTTCAGAAGGAGAGAGAAAATGTGGAGAGAATTAGAGACATGTATCCAACTGAGAGAGAAGAGGGTGGAAGAGAAAGATAAGAGAGAGAGAGTAAAGTGTGGAGATGAGAGAAAGGAAGAGATGAAAGAGAAGTGTGGAGATGAGAGAAAGAAAGGAAGAGATGAAAGAGAAGTGTGGAGAGAAGAGAAGGAAACAGGATAACGCTGGTGGTTAAAAAGTAGAGGATATATGTGAAACATAAGGTCAGTGACCTCACAGCCCAACAAACGCTGGATACATCTACTTTGTGTCTTCTAAATATAGGCTGCAAAAAATCCAAATGGAATCCCCTTCAGTAGCTAGGTTTCCATCCAATTCTTGACAGATTTTCAAGTGACTGTTTACTGTTCCCAGATTTTCAAATCCCTGAAGTAAACCAACTCATTTCCCCGACAATGGAGTTTCCTAAGATGACTACTTTCAAATAAAAATGGATATGAAGGCGTACTGAAAATTCAAACAATGGAAAGTTTAAGTTGTTTTCAACTCCTGACTAAAAACTAAAGATTAAATGGCTAAGAATATGTCAAGTCTTATTTGTTTCCCTGAGCTTGGTGCAGGCAGGCTTCCCTGATGCTCAGTGAGGAGATTATTATGGATAAGAGCAAGATGTTATTTGTCACACAACATGAATTATATCGCTTGAACAAAACCCTCCAGTTATTGGAAAGGAACATGAAGTTCATCGCCCTGTGAAATTCATCATAACTTCTAGCACAGTATATTCCGGAGCTTAATAAGCTGCCCGTTTCTCTAAGTCGTAGTGTGAAAACCACATTACATCATTCTTGTGCGACTTTGTGGTGGAATTGTGTCAATATTTGCGCATAGCAGCATTTTTCAATGACAGAAAAAATACTATGTCACCTAGACAAACTGTCAAGTTAATAATATGCTAATAATCTTATTTCCATCACAACAGTCATAGTTTTTCTTGATTTTACTCATGTAAAAACATGATAAAAATTTGAACATAAATCCCTTTTCCTACCTGAAAAGAAGCCTTACCCTCCATTCAGGGGATTTATCCATCATCATGAATATTTAGTATCATTTGAATCCCTCTATTCTAACAGATGGTAATGGGTGTGGCTTGTCATGTAGTTGTATAATCACATTGTGACCACAGTAGAACCAACATTAATTCAGCTGATAATGACACTTAACTTGCCCAGTCTTCAACTAGCCCATCTGGATGTCATTTTTAAGACAGTTTCACAGCTTTATGATATAATGGTGTATAACCTACCCTTACAGTTACCTGACTCTAACCCTGACCTAAACCTGACCATTGCCCTAACCCTGACCATAACCAGAACTCTGACCCCATTTCCAGCACCAGGACATGTATATGGTGGGATTTGCACTAATGTGTCCATTTCCAATATCAGTATACCTGTAACCCCTCATCGATTTTATTTTCATGACCCTATTACTTCAATATTCAATGGATTATATATCCAAATATAAAGTATATCTTTTGTTTCACCCATTGAACATAACAGTCATTTGTGTAGGTCTGACGGACAGAGTAAAACCACAGATTACAGCAATCAAAACCATAATTATAAATAAGAATTTTCTGACCTAGTTAAAAATAAAGAGTTGGTTTAAATAGACAGTACTCTTGTACTGGCCAAATGATTGGTTGTGGGTAGCTAAAGGAGAGTAATGGGAGGAGCCAAAATAGTAAAAGTAAAATACGGATGCCGATAGGACTGAAGAAGAACCAGAACACTATCTTCCCAGTGGGAAATAAGAAGCACATTAGTGTACCGTTTCATCTTTGATATTGCTTATTACCCGATTGGTATTTGTTTAGGTGTTTAGAAGTGTTTTCTGCTCCGGGACTTCCTGAACAGGCCTCTAAACAAACAGTCCCTATGACCACTCATCCAGGGACGGGAATTACCTCCATGCTTCCTGTCTGTGCTCGGTCCCCCTCAGCCGGTCTCCCCTCTCGGCTCTGGGCTCCCGTCCCCAGCCTCTTCTCCTCCCTGAAGCTCTGCTCCAGCAGCTTCTTGTTGAGGAGGCGGGCAGCGTTCTCGGCCAGGGTGTACCCAGGCGGAGCTGACAGGTCCTGCCGTATCCCAAGCACCTCCGGCGTCCTGTCTCCGCCCGCTCCGCCCTGGGCCTCTACGATCAGCTGCACCGGGCTGGGGGAGCGTCCGCGGACGTTCCTCAGGAACTCCTGGACGCTTCCGAGGGACCTGGGGTCTCTGGGGTCGGACAGGGGGACACCGGGAGGCGAGGGCTCGGGGGGGGTGGGCCGGCAGCGACTGGGGGACTTGGTGAATTTGGACTGCGGGGGTTCGTAAGCCACGGGGGTGTGGTCTATGATGTTGAAGAGGCTGGAGAGGCCGTCGTTGATGGTGGTGTGGACCGGGGAATCCCGGGTGGTGGTAGAACGAGCCCAGGCCGACTCCGACGCCCCCTGGAGCAAGGATACGGTCATGACAAGTACTTTATACATATATACAGCTCACGAAAAAATGAAGAGACCACTGAACCTTTTTCTTTTTTTTCCCATGTTGAAAAGGAAAGTGAGGAACAGAAAAAGTTCAAAAAGTTCAAAAGGTTTATTTGTCTTTTGCAATAACAAGTTATGACTATGAAATTCTTGGTTTACATAGAAGCGTTCAATTTGCAGTGGTCTCTTGATTTTAACTCTTCTGTTCCTCACTCAAAACCTAGCAATAACAGACTAAACATTAGAAACATACTAAACCAACGTATTCCCGTAGTGTTACCTTCTGGGGTGTGGTCGGGGTGGGGGCCCTGGGGCCTGCTGTGGAGCAGGAGGAAGCCCCCCCGGGAACGTCCACCTTTGATGATGTCGACAGCTTCCTCTGGAGCTTAGGAGAGCCGTACTTCGGAGAGCAGCACGGCCGCTCAAACTTAGACTGGACCACGGGAGAGTACTGGATCTTGCGGATGTTCCGGGAGGGGGAGGAGATGGGGGTGGAGCCTCCTCCCTTCGGGGTGAGGCAGCGGTGCGGCGAGCTGGTGAGCGTTCGGAGGACGTCGGTCTGCAGACCTACGTTGATGGTCTGGGTGGTCTGGGTGCCGCGCGTGGTGAAACCGTTGGTCTGACAGGCGGTGTCTCTGAGCTGCGGAAAACACGACCAACAACAGTTAAAGAGCCGAAGAAACAACCGTGACACAACAGAAGAACGACGCCAACAGACCTGTCTCTGCTGGTCCAGGCGCTCCGCGGTGCTCGGGCTTGAGCGGTAGTTCCTTACGGAGAAGGCCACCTCCTTCATGTCATCGCTGAGGTTCCGAGACAGCTGCAGCTCCAGGGAGGAGGCGTACCCCACAGTGGGGAGCGGGACGCCCCCAGGAGGACCAAGCAGCCCGCCCCCGAGCCCCCCGCTTGCCTCCAGTAAATCCTTGTGACTGCTGGGTGACCACCTTCCATTCCCAAAGACGTCCTCCGGACCTCCTCCAACCTCGGGGCTAACCACCCCGGCCCCTCGCCCCTTGGTCCCTTTGGGGTAAAGGTAGTCCTGATCAGGGGGGCCAGGGGATCGGGTTGGGCTGTGGGCGATGTGGACCGCAACCCCCCCTCCGTTCCCCCCATTGCCCCTGAGAGGGGGCCGCTGGCAGTGGGGGGAGCAGGGGGGCTCCGGGCCGGACAGGGTGTTCGTGGTCAGGGTGACGTTGGTGGTCAGGAACCACGATGCTGACTGGAACGGTTCTGGAGATCACAGATGTTGATCAGAATGCTAGGAATCAGATCATCTAGAATGGCCTGGAATGGTAAACATGTAATCATTTATACATCAGTTGAAAGATCGGTACCTGAGGGGGCCCTTTCTGCCCAGGCCTCCATTGCGCTGGGGGCGTGGTGACTCGGTGTAGGGGAGGGGCCAGGGACCGGGAAGTCCCACCCCTTGCTGTTGAACTCCTCAATGTACTTCAGGTCGTCAGGTGACAGGGGTGGGGTCACGTCGTCGCGCCCACAGTCACCATGGCGACTCTTGTCGGGCAGGAAGGGGGAACTGTCCATTAGGCGCTGGAAGTCACTCATGGAGCAGACAGACTTGGCCCTGAGGAGGGGAGGAGATTCTGCTTCAGTACATCTGAATCACAGAGAACAGTGGGATGGTTATTGTGACAGTAAGTATATGCCAACATTAGATTTTTTATAAAAATTTCAACAAATAAAATTATTTTACCAAGTGGTTGGTGGCTAAAGGAAAGTGATGGGAGATGCATTTCTCTTTTTACCATATTAAATTGTTATAGAGATTTTCTGAATAATTCAATACAAATATTAATTTAATTGGAATAATCACAATAAGATGATCATGGAATCATTCATGCCATATTCACACAGGAGACACGAAAGTGTCCAGTGTGAGGCGGTTTTCTCTTCCTCAATCTACTACAAGAGCCTGAAAAGATTTGTTCCTGTCACTAGAGGGATCGCTTTAAAGTGGTGAAATGTCCATCCTGTACCCCAAAACCTCATTCTACCCATGAGCAGAGAACATAACTGGTGCTTCACCACAACCTGCCTCTGTGAAGCACCAAGGCAACATTACCTGAGCAGACTGCCACAGCCCATCTCCTCTTCTTCTTCCAGGTATGACTGCTCATCGCAGTCTGGGATCTCATTCAGAGCCTGAAACAACAGACAACAGGGGTAGTCAGTAAGGCTACACCCATTGAAAGTTTCATTGTAAAAACATTTACTGTATATACATATACATATTTTTATTACGGTTCATGTTACATTGTGATGAAAGTGTGGAAAAAGTGTTCACATTTACCTGGTTTATAGTGTTAAAAACTAACTTTTCAGTTACTTCTACTCACTGAAGCTCTGAGTGCATATGAATTGCTTGGCAATGCAGGAGGGCTGCACCAATGAGATACTAGGGATTACATCACATGAGCTTTGCAGCACAGTTGATGGACCTGGGGTGTTAAAATGAACTACCGGCTCTTTGTATCCATTAGGCTAGTGCTCTATATCAGGCATTGCCTAGATGGCGCCAAAGAGCAACAATATAGTCACCCAGTCACTGTCATCGTGGTGAAACCACAGGGCTGGAAAAAGAGTTATTGACTAGATAAACGGTACATCTGTAATTGAAAAGCTGAAGCATCAGATTACAAAGGAGAGAGGAGTGCAAAATGCTTATAACCTGGAAAAATATACATGTTAATGGAATGGAAGAAAGCATGGCTGTGTGGCTTCATAGTTTAGAATTTTTTGGCAAAACTATTAGTAAATATGTTAGCCAAAGCAACTGCAGTATACAGCTCGACTGGACTGGAAAATAGTTGAAACGAATGAACTATCCCTTCCGTTCACAAAAGAGCTAGCAGATGGGAGACATTGTAGCTGTAAATCCAATGTAACTGTGTAATTTGGGACATAGTCAGAGTCCTACCTGATTAATGCAGGGGAACCTTTTATCAGAGTCCAGTCTGCTGGGTGGAGGGATCTCCAGACCTTCCAGGGCGTCCAGGGTCAACGCATCCAGGAACAGGTTCTCCGTTGGGGCACGGACCCGAACCACAGCCCCCTGCTCCTCCAAGGCCTCTGAGTCTGAATGGGAGCGGGCGGGGAGAACGGCCGGGCCCGGGGTCCCTGAACGGGGGGAGCGAGGAGCCTTACAGGGGCTCTCCTGAGGCGAAAAGGAGACACCTCTGTGACCCGCTGTCACCCCGTCGGAGGGGGAGACCTCACTGCCTCGCCGCACATTCAGCTCCCTCTGAAGCTGGGGGGGAGAAGAGGAGGAGAAGAGGAGGAGAAGAGGAGGAGTGAGAGAGGGAAGGAGGTGGGGCTTGATTGTGTCCATCTTGCTTTTCTGTAAGATGTTCTTTCTTCATAGTGTGTCTCGTGGGGAGACAGGTGTAATTTGGGACACAGATGGTAATGCCGGACACATAATTGTAACTAAGATGCTATAATGTGACTGAACTTTCAAAAGTTCGAAAGTGCTCAAGCGTATAATAGCATGAATATTCGGTCGAGGTAAATTCAGCCTGGCGTGACAGATTAAACGAAATAGAGAAAATAAGGAAAATCGAGCCAGAGCCACTGTACAAACATTGGGCATAGCAAGCACAACAATTTGGAATGTCCTGAAAAATAAAGAAACTACTGGTGTACTGAGCAACAGACGTCGAACAGGTCGGCCTAGGAAAACAACAGTAGTTGATGACTGAAATATTGTGAGAACCCCCCCCAAAAATCAGTAAGTGACATAACCAACGACCTCCACAGTGCAGCGGTGAAGGTATCACATTCCACTGTTTGAAGATAACTCAGAGAGCAGAAATATAGAGGCCACACCATAAGATGCAAACCACTCTTCAGTAGTAAGAATCGGAAGGACAGATTGAAATTTGCAAAGAAGTACAGAGATGAGCCGCAAAAGGTCTGGAACACAATCTTAAGGACTGATGAGATCAAGATTAATCTCTACCAAAGTGATGGAAAGGCCAAAGTGTGGAGAAAGAAAGGAACTGCTTTATGATCCGAAGCATACAAGCTCATCTGTGAAGCATGGTCATGGCTTGGGTGTGCATGGCTGCTTCTGGAACAGGCTCATTAATTTTTATTGACAATGTAACGGATGATGGTAGCAGCAGAATGAATTAAGAAGTGTACAGAAACATTATGTCTGGCAATTTACGGAGAATGCATTGAAACTAATCGGGAGGAACTTTATCATGCAGCAGGACAATGACCCAAAGCACACCGCCATCTCTCACCCTTTCCATCTTGCGGTGCATGTCTCTCATGTTGCTGTCCCACTCCTGTCTCTCTTGATCGAAACGTTCCAGGAGGTCGCTCCTCTCTCTGCCCCACCTTTTCTCCTCGTGCTGCAGCTTCCAGCGGAGGTCCAAGGAGGTGCTGTGGCTCTCGGCAAGCAGGCGGCGGTGCTCCTCTCGCTCCTGCTTAAAGGCCCCCTCTGGGTCACCTCCTGTCTTTCCCACACTCTGCGCCTCGCCACTGGCTTCTTCTCTCATCTCTCCTCTAGCCTCTCGTCTCTCCTCTTCCAACTGTTTGGACACAACAGAACAGAAATCAGATATGTAAGTATGTAAGACTTTGTGATTATTTTACGTCATCAGCGTGACCCTGAGGGATCCTGGCTGATTAGCGTGAAAGTGGATCGTCATCAGTGTGACCCTGAGGGATCCTGGCTGATTAGCGTGAAAGTGGATCGTCATCAGTGTGACCCTGAGGGATCCTGGCTGATTAGCGTGAAAGTGGATCCAACAGCAGAAAAGAGCTCTAGAAATGTTCCTGTTTGGTTCTTTGCGAGGTAAAGGGGGACATCCTTGATCTTATCATGTACTCGTTTGATCCCAGGCTTATTAAATTGTTTGTTTGACAATATGAATCGGGCTTAGCCTTTTGTTACACTTTTCTTGTCTCATTTCTTTTTCTACTGCTCTTACGAAAGAAGATGGCGTGTGATGTTTGTGAATGTTCTGGATAATCTTCAAAGTGGTGTGTCAGACAGAGGCGGAGGCCAATGAGAGCTGCATCTCCCTCTCACATTAAAACAGTTTTTCTGTATTACCCACACTGCACAGAACATCACAGAACATCACTAGAAAACCAAAAGAACATTAGAGAACACCCCAAGAACATCAAAATCATCCCAAGAACATTAAAGGACAACACAGAAAATCTCTGTCCCAACACTTAATTGACAATGCGCATTTTCTGCTAATAACTCTTCAGTCAGGATCTCTTACCTTATTTCTGTCATTAGAGTCTATGAACAGTGAACATTTACATAAATGTCATTCAAAAGAATAAAGCTGCTGGATGAAGGTCATTAAAAGAACCTGTAGGCATTGACCAACTCAACAAGCGCAGCCATGAGTCGGCTGTTAATAGTCTGTGACTGAACGTATGGGAAGTACAGAGCAGCAACGATAGGATTGCCTTGTTTTAGGAATGAATATCTGCGATACGTTCTCTGAACTGCCGTGTCATCTTTTCCCAGATGCTCACATGGTGTAACTTTCTGCAGAACTTACTGTAGAGTTAACAGGATTGAGTACATAACTACTAACTTCCTTGCAATGCTTCACCGTTGCGTTGTGAAACAGGGATGTAATAGTAATATAATAGTGTGAAATGTGCTGCCTAACATCATTTCAGCAGGCTTGTAGCAAAGTGGTTTATACGAAGTGCATAGCTTCTGGCAATCACGCTGTGTTCTGAAGTGTGGCATAAGACTGTCCTGTTGTCAATCCAAATATAATATGCAAAGCAGTTAAAAACCATATAGAAGGAAAGGTTTTAAACAGCCTAATCATTAGGATTGGCTGGCTTTGGGTTCTGTCATAATGTTGGCGCTCAAACCAAAACCTGGTTAGTAATGGATAGCTTTCTGACAAGGTACCTTCCTGAGTTCCTTGACAGGAATTCCAGGGTTTCACCCCATAACGTCTCTTCTTTGAGAGAGCAGAGCCTTACTGTATATCTGGGACTGACATCTCGGAAGTGAGATGAATGGTGAAGCTCAACAGTGTAAAAATATTATTTCATGTCTCCAAAAGTGTTTGATCATGGGTGGGAAAGATTTAGGATGCTTTAGAGTATTCACTTTATGCGCCCAGACATGCCAGCACAGCGTTTACACTGACTTCCATCCCCTTCTTATTTAGGTCAGGAAATAATATTTGAAAGTACAGGCTGTGAGCGAGAATTCTCCACAGGTCCTGAACCAAACTGTGTTGAATAGTGTTGGAAGGCGACCTGAGTGTTTGTAATGGGTCAGACAATTTCTACTAAATGCAAATCTATGTTTGGGACAGGGTCTTGGAGATCTTTGTGGTTAGCGTACAAAATTCCGTGTTATCGGCATAGTGTGTGTGTGTGTGTGTGTGTGTGTGTCTGTCCAAATCAGCTTCCTGAGTTGTGTGTTTTACCTGAGCAATGTGACACTTGACCTCAGCCCATTTCACCTCCCAGGATGCCTTGTCATTGGCATAGCTCTGCTGGAGCTGCCACCTCCTGTTCTCCTCCTCCCTGATTTCAGACCGGAACTCCTCCAGGAGCGCCCGCAGAGCACTGAGCACCCTGCGGTTCTCACCAGCCTGAGGAGAAAAGGGGGTTGAGTTTCAGGAGTGAGAGAGAGGGAGAACGGGGATATGGGGATGAGGTAATATGGACAGGGGACAGAGGGGGAGAGAGGAGGTGCAGGAGGACAGAAGGGAGAGAGGAGGTGCAGGAGGACAGAAGGGAGAGAATGAAACTGGATCCAATCAAGATGAATAAAAGGTTCCTTTCAATGGGCCGGACTAAGCCAACCGTTTTAAAACAAAACCCAGACAATTAATTCACCAGCTGAGACCAACAATCCCACCTTATTAACTGGCTGTGTAGGAGCAGATACAAATATTTGGCGGAACCGCAAGTCACATCACAAATGTCTGTGATGTGACTTACGCCAAAGGACCGGTTCCTGGGTAACACCAAAGGACCGGTTCCTGGGTAACACCAAAGGACCTGTTCCTGGGTAACGCAAACAGAACTGTTCCTTGGTAACGCCAAAGGACCGGTTTCTGGGTAACACCAAAGGACCTGTTCCTGGGTAATGCTAACAGACCTGTTCCTTGGTAATGCCAAAGGACCTGTTCCTGGGTAATGCTAACAGACCGGTTCTTGGGTAACACCAAAGGACCTGTTCCTGGGTAATGCTAACAGACCCGTTCCTTGGTAATGCCAAAGGACCTGTTCCTGGGTAATGCTAACAGACCGGTTCTTGGGTAACACCAAAGGACCTATTCCTGGGTAATGCTAACAGACCTGTTCCTTGGTAATGCCAATAGACCTGTTCCTTGGTAATGCTAACAGACCTGTTCCTGGGTAACAACAAAGGACCTGTTCCTGGGTAATTCTACTGGCAAGTCTGAAGCATCAGAATGTAGAGATCGATGTACAAAAGCCTTGCAGTTGAATGAAATCACCACATCCGACAACCCAGAGCACATTAGGGCCTGTAAATAATTGATGACATGGCCCCAAATATGACTGCTATACGCACACAGACACACACAGACACAGACACAGACACAGACACACACAGACCCACACAGACAGTGGTGGATGCAGGCAGAACACCAGAACGCCTTGTGAGTGGAATTCTATTTTGTTTTTGAGAGCTTTTGTTCCTCCTTCACAGTTCAGCAGGCAATTATAGTTTTCCTTTGACCTGATTATGAATTATGAATGATAACTGTCCATGGAATACTGTTTGGCTGGATTCATCAACCCTGGGTTATATGCAGTTACTCAAAATCTAATTATCTAGGTCAGCATTCTCATTTACATTTTATTCCACTGGTAAACATACTGTACTTGGCTGCTGGAGTTAGTTTCAACTCAATGAGAGAAACTGCAAGAAGTTTTAATTCAATGAGTGCAACTGAAATCAGTTTAAACTCAACGAGACAAACTGTCATTCTGACACGTACACACTGTTGACCTTTAATGGTTACAGAGCAGGTAAAACCTGACTTAGATTTGGATTATTGTGCAGCAATGTTAAGAAGCGATGGATCGTAACAAATCTTTTTCTTTTCCCGATTATTTTTTATTAAAATATGAAGCTCTTTCCGAGGGTACCTGTCTCTGGTGCTGCAGGCATTCAGGTGAGAGGAGGTGTGTGGTGGTCCCAGGATCCGGGCTGTCTCCCGGGGGTAAGTGAGTATACAAACGGTCCCTGCTCTCTCTCTCCATCTCTCCTTCGCCCTGCTCCGAGAAAGCTCCCAGTTCTGGTATTCCCTCCAACTTCTCATACTAGAACAATATAAGACAAGACATGGGATTTCATGGTTGAAGTGGAATTTACTGGAAGTGTCTACGTTTGAAAAAGGAAATCTGCACACGTCTGTGATTTTCCTCAGCACTGTGATGCTTGAGGACTAACAGGTCCTCTGTCTATTATTGCACACAACGGCAAGAAAAAGAAGCATGTCAATGAATGAACCAAACCAAACAGAACAGGGACAGAAAGTCAGTCAAACAATTAAAGACGCCATCAATCCTGCACAGTGATTGACTTATGTTGGCTGTTTGCTTGGTTGGCTGTCTGGCTGGTTGGCTGGCAGGCTGGCTGGTTGGCTGGCTGGCTGGTTGGTTGGTTGGTATATTACAGTGAACCTCTCTGGACCATGGAAACTACAGTGTCCGTACCTCGGAGTGGGCGGCCTCCTCCCCAGTCTCCGGCCGTCTTCCATGTCTCCAGTGCAGGAGAATCCAGCGCAGCTTCATGTAGAAGATGATGGTGTTGTGTCTGAACAGCCGCACCTCCTGCTGCAGGAGTGTCCTCTCCTGGACCCAGGGAACCTCGTGCGCCTGCAGGCCTGTCAGCTCCAGACCTCCTCTGGCCCTCAGACCCTGAGCCTCCAACCTCTTCCGCTCCTCCTCCTGATAGGGAGGGAGGAGCAGGGGAAGGAAGAGGAGGGTGAGAGAAGAGGGAGGAAAAGGAGGGAGGGGAGCAGAGAGATAGGAGGGACCACAGGGAGAATAGAAATGTTATAGAAATTAGGAGATTTGGATCTCATTGCGAAAAACCAAGGGAGGACAGTATGGCCCAGTAGACTGTCAACCAATCATGTTCACGTTGTCAAGACTCATTAGGCGGTGGTGGCGGTTGAGACGGTTCTAGCGATTGTGACAGTTGTGGCGGTTGTGGCGGTGGTGCGGTTATGGCGTTGGGGCGGTTGTGACGTTGTGACGGTTGTGATGTTGTGACGGTTGTAGCGGTGGGGCGGTTATGGCGTTGGTGCGGTTATGGCGTTGGGGCGGTTGTGACGTTGTGGCGGTTGTGATGTTGTGACGGTTGTAGCGACTGTGATGGTTGTAGCGACTGTGATGGTTGTAGCGATTGTGACAGTTATGGCAGTTGTGGCGGTTGTGACCTTGTGGCGGTTGTGACGTTGTGGTGGTTGTGGCGGTTGTGACGTTGGGGCGGTTGTGACGTTGAGGCGATTGAACAGACCAGTCATCCTCAGAACAGACCACAGTTATCCCCAGAACAGACCAGTCATCCTCAGAACAGACCACAGTTATCCTCAGAACAGACCACAGTTATCCTCAGAACAGACCACAGTTATCCCCAGAACAGACCACAGATATCCTCAGAACAGACCACAGATATCCTCAGAACAGGCTACAGCCCAAGGGCAGAACAACAGATATTTTACCTGAATGTTATCTAGCCACTTGTCTAGATGTCAGTCCTGCCCCTGACAGCGGAGTACAGTAATAGTCTACTTGTCTTCAGTCAACCTTTTTAAAGGCCTGGGACATCTATACTTCTGCTCTCTGTCTAACTGAAGACAAGTAGAACATCATTATGTTATGGGATTATCACATGTTCTAATGAGAATGTCTTCTGTGTTGGGAGAATATTCTGTGTTCTAACAGAAGAATGTTCTGTGTTCTAACTGTAGAATGTTATGTGTTCTATCAATATTATGTTCTGTGTTCTTCCAGAATAATGATGTGTTCTTTTGTGTTATGTGTTAAAATGTGTTTTGTCTCCATAAGTAGAACTGTTCACATGGGACTGTCTGTCCCAAAATATCCCTCTTTTCCACTGTCTCCTTCTCGCTTTTTCTCTTTCTTTCTCTCTTTCGTTCCCCTCCCTCTCTTCCTCTCTGTCAGCCTCTTCATATGAAGTGTAAATCACACTGAACACTAAATCCCACCACACCAAAGCTGCTCTATCATCATCCGTTTACTCATCCACTCCTTCCACCTCACAGATTATGGTAAAGGTAAAAAACTAATCACAAAATATAGGCCCCAGAAACGTTTCATCAGTCACATCCCTGGTGAAAGTGTTTGTTATTATAACAGTGTCCGGTTTCTCTCTGGTGCTATACCACTTTATAACCTGTGTTGCCATTAAAATGCAATATGACCTGTGTTGTCATTATAATACTATATGACCTGTGTTGTCACTATAATACTATATGACCTGTGTTGTCATTATAATACTATATGACCTGTGTTGTCATTATAATACTATATGACCTGTGTTGTCATTATAATACTATATGACCTGTGTTGTCATTATAATACTATATGACCTGTGTTGTCATTATAATACTATATGACCTGTGTTGTCATTATAATACTATATGACCTGTGTTGTCATTTTAATACTATATGACCTGTGTTGTCACTATAATACTATATGACCTGTGTTGTCATTTTAATACTATATGACCTGTGTTGTCATTTTAATACTATATGACCTGTGTTGTCATTTTAATACTATATGACCTGTGTTGTCATTTTAATACTATATGACCTGTGTTGTCATTTTAATACTATATGACCTGTGTTGTCATTATAATACTATATGACCTGTGTTGTCATTATAATACTATATGACCTGTGTTGTCATTATAATACTATATGACCTGTGTTGTCATTATAATACTATATGACCTGTGTTGTCATTATAATACTATATGACCTGTGTTGTCATTATAATACTATTTGACCAAAGCTAAACGCTCTTCATCAAACAGCCCTATGAGAAAACTTAACACACAGCAACATCTGTTGCTGACTCAAAAACAGTGGATGTGCTTGTGTGCAAGTGTGGTGTGTACATGCATGAGGGCCTGTGTGTGTGTGTGCGTGTGTGCGTGTGCGTGTGCGTGTGCGTGTGCGTGTGTGTGTGTGTGTGTGTGTGTGTGTGTGTGTGTGTGTGTGCGCGTGCGTGTGTGTGCGCGCGTGCGTGTGTGTGTGCGCGTGCGTGTGTGCGCGTGCGTGTGTGTGTGTGTGGGGAGCTAGAGGGCTAAACACAGAAACGGTTGCACTGTGAAGACAGGTAACTGGACACTGCGGAATCAGGCGGCTCTATGTGGGCAGACCTCGGAACATGACTGCTGTGTCACGGCATTTGAAGGGCAACTCCCTGATTCCTGTATGTCCGCCAACACTCAGTGTCTTCAGGATACATCCTGCCTCAGTTCTAGCCTGGGTGTCGTCCTGTATATGTATTATTTCACAGTAGCCTGGGTGCTTATGGAATGATCTGCTCCTCATAGAATGATTAACTCTTTATGGAATGATCCACTCCTTGTGGAATGATCCACTCCTTGTGGAATGATCCACTCCTTATGGAATGATCCACTCCTTATGAAATGATCCACTCCTTATGGAATTATCCACTCCTTATGGAATGATCCACTCCTTTTGGAATGATCCACTCCTTTTGGAATGATCCACTCCTTATGGAATGATCCACTCCTTATGGAATGATCCACTCCTTATGGAATGATCCACTCCTTTTGGAATGATCCACTCCTTATGGAATGATCCACTCCTTATGGAATGATCCACTCCTTATGAAAAGTGAGTATAAAATCCAAGTATAAAAGAGCACAAACAGGTCTGGGATAATAGTCTGTAACATCAAAGGATACTCATCTGTTGGTCGTAGACTCAACCAATGAATTTGAGGAAAATGTTCCCAGCTTATTAAATTCCATCAGAAAAGAACAGATGCCCACTGATTTGCATATAATGTCCCAGAACAACCATTACAACAACCAATGAATGTACAGTGATGTTGTATGGCGGACATTGAAAACAACAAACATAAAATCAAAGCACTGGAAACAACTTACAGCTATTAGGGAAGTGAAAGATAGTTGAGACGAACCATAAACAAAGTAGAAAGTCAAAGAGACACACAGAACCAGAGAGAAGCGAGAGATGGGGCTCATCATGTATAACAGTGACTATAGGACAGTCCGTGAGGTGGCGTCTCACGCAATTAGTATCCAAGTCTCCAAAGAATTTTAATCTAGTGTCTGAATGTGTCTCAGGAAAATGTAGTGTAATGTAAACAAGCCCTAAGAGTTGATAACAATCTATAAGAGTCTGTAAGAGTCTATAAGAGTCTATGACAGTCTATAAGAGTCAGGGGGGCGACAGGTGTGTCCTCTGCCAGGTCTACAGGAAACACTCTAAGAGAAATATGTTGTTTGCAACCTAAAGGATTCATGCCACTTTCCCAATGTGGACAAATCTTTAAATAACCATTTTTGATTGCAGGTAGAACCTTTTTCAGTTCCATGCTGATACCTTTTCACATGGAAGTCAAAATAGTTCTACCTGGTAACCAAAAGGGTTGTTCAAAGGGTTCTCCCACAGTGACAGCCGAAGAACCATTACGGAACCATTTCTTCTAAAAGTATAATGGGAGGGAGGATGTAGGTGGAAGAGGCACTGACCTCCGATTTTAAAGAAGCCTGTGGGGGCCTGCGGTATCTAGGATGTCCCAGGGAGGACCCCCTGTTCTGGGCTGGGCCCTGAGGAAGACCCCATTGGCCCTGGGTCTCCACGGCTCGCTCCTGTCTTAGACGCCGTTCCAGCTCATCTCTCGCACCGGACTGTGACTGGGGAGTGGGGGTCAGGGTTCGGGGGTCACAGGTGAAGGAAGGTGTGTGGGTGGGGACAGAGGAGTGAAAATGGGTCAAGGGCGTTGATGAGGGGGCGGAAAAGGGAATGCATGAAGCGGATTGTCGGGTTAACGAACAAACAGACGAATGACAACGGACCAACAGGGGAAGGAGTAAAAGAAGCAAACCCAAAAATATAAAGAAAGAACAGGAAAAAGCCAAGGGAGGGGGGGACTTTAACTTAAAACTAAAACAGCGTGGAATAACACAGAACATACTAGAGTATGAAGAAAAGCGCAAAGAGAAAGACCAACTTAAAGACGACGGCGTACGAGAGGGACGAGAAGAGGACGAGAATGAGAATGAACATAATGATGGTCTGAAAAATCTGAAGGTTGGGAGGAAGAGCAGTAGGAGATCAAAGACAGGGATTGGGAGGGGAAAAGAATGCAAAAATACTGGTTATGAAGCGCATGCAATGAAGGATCCATGAGTCTAAACCCACAGCTTATAGATAAAATAGCTAGATAGATACAAAGGGCAAAACTGCCGTGGAAGCTTAATAGCTAGCACAACAAATGCTAAAAACATGCCGGGCGCCATGCTGTAAAAGCAGTAAGCTAACAAAGAATACATATTAAACTTAGCTTTACATTTTGTTAGATTTTTCATTGTACATTAAGATTTATTCCTTTCATTAAGAAGTATGTGGGCAGATCATGGCTTCCATAATAGTGTTTGTTTGGCTGTAGCTATTTGTTTGCTTGTTTGTTTGTCTGTTTGCTTACACTAGTCCAGCACACAAATACAATCATTCCTACCCCCAGCCCAGAGACAGCTATTTGTATTTTCATTTTAATAAATTTACATAGCTTTGTTTAAAGTTAATAACATTCAGTAAACTGCAATTGGCCATTAGGTCTCTGACCAAACATAACTACGAGACCCTACAGGCTTTCATAGTGAGGTAGCAAGGAGGTCTTATTCAGATCTTAGTGTGGTCAAAGCAAATTGCCATGAACCAAGTAAGAAGATAACTATCGACTTTCACAGAAAATAACACATATTTTTATTGGAGATTGACAGACTTGAATCTAAATAGATTCATATTTGTGAATAATAGTCCTGAACTGTTTTATTTAAAAGACAAAAAAATGTTGAATGGCATTCATGATCTGTACCCAATCATGCAAAAAGCAGATGAAGATGTTGTTGTTGTTGTTGTTGTCGTGAAAGGCACACTGTTTTCATGTTGACTCTTTCCAAGCAGCTGAGTCCGGTGGAGGGCAATAAAGTGATTCTCCCAAAGGCAACTTAGAACTGTCACTCAGAATCATTAATTGATCGATTGGTTGGTTGAGGCGGATTGGTTGATCTTGATTGGTTAATTGATTGATACATTAATCATAAAATGCATCTTGCAATCCTTTAGAAGAACCACCCCTCTTCCATGACTTAGTGGAAACAGGCAACTAACGGGATTTGGGTGCGGGGGAGGTGGATCGGGCCGGGTCAGCAGGCGGTCTGGACCCCCTGGTGATGGGTTGAGATGCAGAGTATAGGTGCGTATGGGAATGTCAATGAGCAGCAAAAGCCAGAGGGATGGTGGCAGGGAATTGGGGAGGGGAGGGCAGTGTGGCTGAGCTGGGAGGATTGAGGTGGGACAGGGGCTGATCCAGAACCACTGCTTGTTTTGGGTGTCTTGTCTAGATGTCTCCTATGTTTTCTAAACCCACTAGGGCATGCACACGGTTGTTTCAGACTGTATGTCTAAATAGATTTCTCTGCTGAATATTAAGGAATCTGTAAAAGTTTATAAAGGACCGTAGCAGTACCTGGTTTGGGGTTTAAACACATTTTTATTTTGGATACCTGGATTGGGCCAAAGCAGATCTTAAACAAAGTTGGTGACTTCAACCCTGGGTGACGTTGGTAAATACATTGGAAAACTGCGAGAGGGGTTTGACTGAGAGCTTGCTTTTTATGGGAATGGACTGTTTTCTCCCTTCACATTACATACATCTACATATCTATCATCAGTCCCCCAGAAGTAAAACAAAGAATTACAAACTGTAATAAGTTGTATTGTACAACTCTGTTTCCAATAATGTTGGGAAAACAGTACAAAGACAAGAAATCAAATGTTGAAACTAAGAAATGTTTCTTTAATATATATGCCCACTTTGAGTTTGATGCCAGCAACATGTTTCAAAAAAGTTGGGACAGGGGCATCAAGAAAGACTGCGTGGGCAAATAGTGCAACAATTTAAGAGTAACGTTTGTCAAGTTTGGGTATCTCATCATCTACGGGACATAATATTCAGCTCCAGAGAAAATTAAGAGACCGCTGACCCTTTTTCTTTCCTTTCCAAAGAAGCTGTAATTAAAAGAATCAGAGAATCCGGGGAAATCTCTGTATGCCGAAAAAGAGTATTGGATGGCCATGATTTTCAGGTCTTCAGACGTCAGTGTAATAAAAAACAAACACAATTCTGTTGTGGAAATCACTGCATGGGTTCAGGAACACTTCCGAAAACCACGGTCTGTGAACACAGTATTTGCCAGAAATACTGCTGCCTTCTCTGGGCCTGAGTTCATTTAAGATGGACAGAGGCAAAGTGGAAAACTGTCCTGTAGTCTGACAATTTGGGGATCATGGATGCCACGTCCTCCGAGCTAAAGAGGAGAGGGACCATCCGGCTTGTTATCAGCACACAGCTCAAAAGCCAGCATCCATGATGGTATGGGGGTGCATTAGTGCAAATGGCATGGGTGACTTGCACATCAGTGAAGGCACCATTAATGCTGAAAAATATATACAGGTTTTGGAGCAACATATGCTGCCATCCAGACAACATATTTTTCAGGGAAGGCCATGCTTATTTCAGCAAGTGAACACCAAACCACATTCTGCATGTATTACAACAGCAGCTCCGTTATACAAGAGTCCAGGAGCTAATCTGGCCTGCCTGCAGTCCAGACCTGCCACCCATTGAAAATATTTGGGTCATTATACGATACAAAGATTTTGACAAAAGAGACCCCAAACTGATGAGCAACTAAAATTCTGTATCAAGCAATGATGGGAAAACATTTCACTTTCAAAACTACAGGAATTGGTCCCCTCAGTTTCCAAATGCTTCCAGAGTATTGTTAAAAGAAGAGGAGATGCAACACAGTGGTAAATCCGCCCGTCCCAACTTTGTTGAAACGTTTCAATATTTGATATGTTGTCTTTGTATTATTTTCCATGAAATGTAGGAATAATTGAATCGTACATCATTGCATTCTGTTTTTGTTTGCACTTTATACAGTGTCCCAGGTTTTTTGGAAACGGGGTTGTACTTAGCGGGGTAACTGAGATATAGGTAATCTAAGTTCGCTGGTCATTAGCTCTGACATTTGCACATCCTGGTGCCCCCCATAAACAGATAGAGAAACATTGTGAATAACAAGGTATTATCTCTCCCTGCTTTCTGGAAGTTTTGACTGATCTAGGGATGCATTTTAACGTCATGTACAGATTAAATATCCTAATTTGCCCAAGACTTTCACAAAGGACAACCAACCTGCAGCAATGGATAATCTGAATGAATTATAACTGATAAATTGTAATTAGAATAATACTTGAATACTGTGTGAACCTTTTTGTCGAGATTGCTTAGTTGTTCGTTGAATGAATTCTGACTTTTAGAGGGAGATTGAAGCAATAGCAATGGTATAAAGATTATAACAGGTCTCATCTGTGTATCTGAGGCACTATGGCATCTGTCCCAGCATGGGCAGTGCCACCGAGCCCCAGTCCATGTTAAAATATATTCCAGTACGTTTCATTTGGCTGAACCCTCACGAGTACCCTGGTAGAGTGGTGATCACATGACCAACCCGGTCATCAGGAGTTATTAGCAAATGACCAACTAGGTCATTGTTGGGATCACCTAGTTGACTACATTACAATGGTGGAGGCTTTCAATGGCAATGGCCATGCAAGAACACAGTTAAGTCCTCTACCTGTCTCAATGGAATCAAGGGCTATTCTAGAATACAGTTAAGTCATCTACCTGTCTCAATGGAATCAAGGGCTATTCTAGAATACAGTTAAGTCCTCTACCTGCCTCAATGGAATCAAGGGCTCTTCTAGAACACAGTTAAGACCTCTACTTGCCTCAATGGAATCAAGGGCTATTCTAGAACACAATTAAGACCTCTACCTGTCTCAATGGAATCAAGGCTATTCTAGAACACAGGTCAGTCCTCTGACATTCTCACTGGAATGAATGTCCATTCTAGAACACATTTAATTCCAATAACTATCTCTAGGAAAGCGATGTCCATTCTAGAACCCAGTTATATTCTTCTAAATATCTCAATGAAATGGATGCCTACGTTAGAAGCATAAAGGCCTCTAACTATCTCTCTAGATGGGTTGACAGTGCCAGAACACAGTAACGTCCAGTAACTATCTCTACAGAGGAGATGTCCATGTTAGAACATGTTTACTCCCAGTTGAGTCCTCAGACCATCCCTCTGAGACTAGCATCTACATTGACTGCACATTGGGATGTTAAAATCCTTCCTTCTATGACTATGTCTCCATGGTAGTGTACTGTTTTAGAGGAATAGGGCACCATTTAGGATGCACCCTTGGACTGCTGATTCTGTACCCTCGGCTAAACATGATGTTGCAGCATGTGGAGCTGCTGTTTAAGGTCACGCGTTGGCAGTCTGTCTGACAGGACTTCGATATTCTTAAACATCTGACTGTTGCAGAACCTGTAGGCTTTGGGGTCGGCATGTTTTATATCTGACAGTTATTCATCAGCTCAATGTGGCTTTTCATGACGCCTCGTGATCTGCAGGTATTTACTGAGAAGCATTTGAACTTATGTCGATAAAGACTACAAATGTAGGTATAAGTCCTACTGATTCTTGTCGATACGTCTCATTGATGCTTACTGATACATATTAGTGATACCTTTTGATAGTTAGCATACAAGGAAGCAGCCAAGGGTTTGTGTCTGGACGCAGCAGGGACACGGACAGCCTGACAGGACACACACGTGGGGATGTTCAAAATGGCACCCTACACCCATTACTCATCATCAGGGCCCATGGGGGCATAAGCCTCTTTCTGTAGCTTGATGTATACTCTCTGGACAGGAGTTAGACTCTCTGGACAGGAGTTAGACCCTCGGGACAGGAGTTAGACCCTCTGGACAGGAGTAAACCCTCTGGACAGGAGTTAGACTCTCTGGACAGGAGTTAGACCCTCTGGACAGGAGCTAGACCCTCTGGACAGGAGCTAGACCCTCTGGACAGGAGTTAGACCCTCTGGACAGGAGTTAAACCCTCTGGACAGGAGCTAGACCCTCTGGACAGGAGCTAGACCCTCTGGACAGGAGTTAGACCCTCTGGACAGGAGTTAGACCCTCTGGACAGGAGCTAGACCCTCTGGACAGGAGTTAGACCCTC